>JAHWFP010196581.1:0-13623 GCA_023313725.1 Lithobius niger | reverse complement strand
AAAAATTGTTCGTTGTAAAAACGAAGTTTTTTCGGCGGCCTGCATTTACAGCAGGCAAGGGTAGCATCTCAGGCGTAGTTGACGAGCTTAGAAGTAGTCGTTGACTGGAGTCACTTGCGTAGAAGTTTGTCTGCTCCTGTTGTGCCCGCTACGAAAAGATGCCTTATGGGTATGTGGGCATGCGGAGCAGCTATGCGCTTCACTACCCTCCTGTCGCCTCTGTATATCAAACTGGCGATTACTAATGCCTTTCGGGGCATGTGGCTGCATCGTCGGTACACTCTGGAGCAACGACGATGTGGTGTAACAACCAGCTGGGAGAGATGTGGCATTAGGTTAGCTAGCCGACTACTGCAGCCTTCGATCCCTGCGAGCCTAAATACATCATTGGTGCCGAAGATTATGCAGTGTAACAGCCCGCCTGGAGAAGAGAAGGGTGTGTTGGCGTGTGGAGCAGCAATATTCCATGCTAACTGACTGTCCCCACTCAGAACCTAGCGATGCCTAACCTGTTGGAAATGTTGGCAAAGTTTGCAGCAGAAACGAATGACTGTGCGGTGTAACCGCCGGTCTGGAGAGGAGAAAGGAATGTCGGCATGTGGAGCAGTCATGTTCTGTGCTAACCGACCGTCCCCTCTCCGAACCTTGCGATGCCTTATGGCTATGACTGACGGGAAGGAATGCGGCATATTTGGCACCCTGTGCAGCAGAGACAAAACATGATGCTGTGAGCAAGCTTGTTGCTTTGTGGCTTTTGCAGGTAAGCTGTTCTGAGCTGGTGGATATCTGTTGGACTAACGGCAATACACCGGTGGTGGGCAGTGGGTCCTAGCCTTCGGGATTTTGCAGGTATGCTGTTCTAAATTGATTGAGCTGTTGAACGACACTGGTGACGAGCAGTGAGTCCTCGCCTCAGCTTCGTGGCATGCAGCTAGTATCACTGGTATCAGTCGGGTTCTGAGAAAGAAAAGGTCTCCGAGGTAGTAGACTCTGGAGCGAAGAAGATGCAGTTTAACAGCCGGCTGGGTTCGTTGTGGCATGACGATGGTTTGAAGTCTGGGTAAGCTGGACTGGTGGTGAGCAGTGGGTCCTCGCCTTCGGGCTTTTGCAAGTTCACTGTTCCAAACTGGTTTGCTTGTTGATAGACTGTGGATCCTCGCCTTTTGGCTTTTTCAGGTATGCCATTCTCAGCTGGTTGAGCTGTTGGTCTAGTGGTGGTGGGAAGTGGGTCCTCGTCTTCGTGTTTTTGCAGGTACGCTGTCCTAAACTGGTTCAGCTGTTGGTCTAGTGATGCGACACTGGTGGTGAGCAGTAGGTCCTCGCCTATTAGCCTTTCAAGTGCATCTTTTGTTTCTGGCGATGCCTATTGCCTCTCGTGGTATGTGGCTAGTATCTTTGGTATCCTTTGCAGCAGAAACGAAATGGTGCGGTGGCTTGACTTGCTTTCCGGTGGTCTGAGTGCTCTACGTCTTCTTTGGATGGTTCGGGGGCACGAAGGACAGGTTAGTTACTACGATGGTGGAGTGTGTTTACTTTTTCGGCTTGGGTACACGAAGCTGGCTAGCAGCGTCGGTTTGTGTTTACGTCTTGTTTGCATGGTTCGGGCACATGACTGGTGGTGCAGGTAAGTCTTGTTTACCCACCGTGTCTACTTGCCTGCACATGACGTTCACATACAGTTTGTCCCTGGAACCCCCGGGGGGGGGGGGAGCAGAGTCCATTGATCGGTCCTGGTTGACAGCATGTGATGAAAATCCTCACTGGTACTTCTTTTGGCCTGTGACGGTCAACCGGTTCCTGTGGATTACGTATAACAAGGTTTTTGTTTGTTCAAATTGAACTAGTAGTGGTTTCTGTCAATCCATTTTCCATTTCTCTTGAAATCGGTTGGGGGGGGGAGGGAGACGAGGCTTAATGGCGCGTCGACAGCTTGGTCATTAGCGCCAACCTCAGTCACAGTGCAGTGGTCCGGGTTGCCACTGCACCACACATTACAGAGATATTATTCAAACCCCTAATCGGTTGGTCCTACAGGTTTTCCATAAGAGGGTCGTTTTATGTAACTCTTTCTGGAGAATCCATTTCTGGTATTACAACTTGAAAAAGACGTTCAATGATAAACAGAAAAGGGGATAGGTCTCCTTCCCCATTTCTGCCTCCCTAGGTTTATTTAATATACTAATACAGTGGAATAATAACTGTTATTACTATTACGTCACATACCTAGGCATATAATAATAATAATAATAATTGAGTTTTCCACAGAAGGTGGAGGGAAAATGGAAGGGCTAGCACCACTAACACCAGTCCCCAAAATAGTAGAAGGTTGGCTAGTGTCTCCTTTTCCAAAAGTTGGTGAGGGGAGACCATTCAGTGTACGTTTAAAACCAGACACAGTCTGTGCGGACACAGCTTCCTCCGGCAGTGAATTCCAAGCAGGAACCACTCTGTTCGCAAAAAACTCCTTACGGCCATTAAGTCTAGAATGGGAGACTTCAAGTTTCCTAGCGTGACCTCTAGTTACACTTGCAGAACGAACACTGAAGAATGGCAAATCAACAGAAAGAAAACCATGTAAAAATTTAAAAGTAAGCAGAAGGTCAAATTTTAATCTTCGCAGTTCAAGTGATTCCAACCCTGCAACACTCAAACGTGCTTCAGAAGACAAGTTTCTTATACCCGGCAAACCTTTTGTGAAACGACGCTGGACCGATTCCACCAAATCAATGTTGCTGTGGCTCAAGCGGTTTCTGAGATATTAGGTCGGGACGGGGTTTAGGGGCCACCTTCTATGTACCGCAGCGACCTTAGGAAGCATTTCCAGACACATATTTATAGGACTTTTATACCCTAATTTGTATGGTGGAACTCATCCTTAAAGTTTCTGTGTAGGGTTTAGAAACACCCTGTGTATAGATATCGATGCAGTATTGACAAAAAATGGCGTTCTGAAAAAGTATTTGCAGAGAAAAATTTCTGCTATATATTCCGTCAGTAGGAGGGGAAGAAACTTGCTTTGGTCTCTGATTTTGTAAGCTGTTTAATTAGTGGAGACCGTTGTTCTCTGGCAGTTTGTTACCACACAAACATATGCTTTCCATGAACTTAGTTTGGTCTTTCCACTGGTCACTAGTGTGAAATAAATTGTTAAAATCAAGTAATTACAGAAAATCTTAATTTGAAAATCTGTTTTTTTTTATAATAAAATTTTATTTAAACGATGTCTATCTTAAGATCCTTGGATGTTCGTTAATCTGGCAAACAGATTCATCATTACTAAAATCTCGCGAAATATTTCTATGGGACATAATTACTCATTGTTATGCTTAATGCTTAATTAGCTTAACATCATTTGAAACGGAATGCTAGCAGACAAACTTAAAATCAGAGTTAATTTAGCAAAACTTTACTTAAACAAAACAAAATTAATAATTATTCATTACTGTTGGTAAATCTTACATTCACGATTACAGGATACAGTATTGATAAAACCAACGATGATACCCAGAAGTGACGTCAGACAAATGCACAAGAACCGAAAAAAATAAGTGATATTTCATTTCAGTTTTGTTACAGTTACGGTTAACGCCATCAGTAAGTTTTTCAGTTTGGTTACGATTACAGTTCGGAAATTTCAAACGGTTTGAACCGGTTTTCGGTTATGCTTCCCTTACGGTTCGACCATCTGCCCAATAACAATGCCAAAAGATGAATCGCACCAGTTGCAGGGGAAGGTTACCCGTGCTGGCTGCAAAGTGGAGGGTCAGAGCATTCTGGGAGATATGAGGTTAGTGACGTGTAAGTGTACTAGGGCAAGTTACATTTTGAGCACTTGTGTGCCATGCTGAAAATGAATTGAATAAAAAATGCAGAACAATAGTGTAGTGAAAGTGCAGCAAAGTGTCCAACTAAAATAAAACTGCATTTCGTCTTTTGCAGAAGAAGAAAAAAATGTATATTTTTCATTTGCTGAGTTTCAGTAGGTTGGCAGTTTTACATAATTCCGAATGTGACAATTTAAAAACGTGAATTCATTCCGCAAGTTCTAATCTTAACCTATAGATTATAGCTCATACCTCGCCTAATAACTTCGTGTTGTTTACAAAGTTTGCAGTTGTAATTCAACCAAATATACCTAGCCAGTGACTAACCTGAGTGTTAATGTATGTATGTTTTAGTTTTGTGTTTTATGGATAGCTGCTACTAAGGTCATGGAACTGTCATGGCTAAACTTTAAACAGTGAATTTGCAGTAATTGTTTTAATACTTACAACCCTTGTTTTGTACCAACAAAATATGTTCATAGTAGGACACACTCTGATAGAGGTCTAGTTATGTTTCAATTTCAATGTCAATTTGGATATATTAAGTAACACATGATTATTATGTATAATAGTCCGACATTATTACAGAAAAAAAGGAAACAATTATCAAGTAATATAAAGTCAAATATGATTAACTGCAAAAATTACTTAAAACTAATTTTGTTGCTTTAAACGTATTTCGAAAGTGACTAATTACCAGCACTGAAAAAAATTCTGAACTCTTCGACTTCCCAAAGCAACAACCCTCCCCCTTCGCAGTTGCAATATCCTTTGATGTAGAGTGCAGTAAATGTAATGAATACATTTGGGGTAATCGCTAAATTTCCGATTTTCTATTAAGGAAAATTCAATTCTTATGCCTCCAAAGAAAATAACTGGGTGTGGATCTGAGTTACGCAAGCATGGGATCAAGAGAAATGGTACTTGATTTCAATTTTTTTTTAATATGGCGCTCAGGAAAATTTCAGGTGGTGTGTTTTCTTAAAGTAGGGGCCATCATACAGTATACAGAGTGAGGCAAAAGTCTAGTCAGACACAAATAACTGCCGTTGTAATTTACATCAATTCTGAAAGCAAATTTGTGACATAAGTCAGATAAGACATTTGCAGTGACCTTGAAAGCAGCAATCAAGGTTATCCGCATTCCGTCTTCCAAACGGCAGAAGAGAGAGTAGAAAAGTGAAAAGTGAAAAGTGAAAGTATCAATCATGAAAAACTTCGAAAACAGATTGAAAATCAAAGCATAATTACAATTGCTACGAGGAAAAACAAAACAGCAACAAAGTCTTCCCTGGATGTTTTTGCAGCCATGCAGTGAAGTATAAGGGCTGCCCGTTAAAACGCATCGCCTGTAGTCAAGGGAATGCATATGTTCCGTGTCTTTCATGCATCAATCATTACAAGTGAATGACTACAGTTAAATTTCAGGTTGCAATAAAAAAAAACGTGTGTATGGATTAGGCCTAAAGTAATGAACCATTATTCGCAACACAGAAAGTTACATTCGGCACGTGATTACTTTCTGGTTATTCACTTATCGTGGACCACACTAGTGCCTGCCTGCTAAGTTCAAGTGGCAGACTTCAGTGTAAGAAAGCCATCAGTCAATTCCATCATTGTTACATTAACAGCGGTTTATTACCTGAAAGTCATGGATGTGCTGTTTTCGCGAATTTGACGAAGGTGGCGGTAAATAAATATGCAGCTAATCAGCTTATAATTTGATGAAATACAGGCGGTTTTTGCAGCCTGACAACATTAGCCGATTCTCAATAAAGTGTGTCGCTTGTGTCTGGGTGAAAAAAGGGTGGTAAGATCGTTGGCAGAAATGGAAGTAGTGCTGCTAAAAGGTTCTGTAATTTAGTTAAAATATTTTATGTGACAGAGCTGAGTAAAAAATTGTTATTCAGTTCACATTTGACTGGGAATCGTGGCACTTGTCATCCAAAAATTCATCCTCAAATGTTAGTTAAATTGTTATGGAGTAAAAAGCACAGTAGCATATTATGTGAAGGCAAACTTTTGTGCTACTTTTTATGTGCTACTTTTTTATGTAGCACTGCTTGGTTTGCCTTCACATAATAATAAAGTTAAATTGTTAACGCAAGTTGTAATCTTACATTGAGCGCATGACTTCAAGTCTTTATGCTTTAATAAAACCGAAAGAACGAAAGGAAAAGTTACTTCCTGTGTAGGCAATGCCTTGAATTATGACTAAAAGGATGCTGTCTGCATTACAGCTAAACTTAACACTGGTCTGTTATTAAGGAGAGTTTATTACGTCAGAGTGATAAACATATTGTTAATATACATTTGCAATCTATTGTGTATCAACATTGATACGAATTGATAGATCTGAAGTGACAAGCTGAGCTACTTGCAGATGAGTTAATATTAAGATTGGTGCAGAAAACCTGTTCCTCGGCCCATCTGTAGCGTTGGCAAATGAAATTTTGTACGTTAAAACATGGTCTGATACCTGGCAATTACCACTTTCGGTAAATAAATGTCTCTCGTTCCACATTGGAAAGTTAAACGGTTGTTTTAACCACTCCATTAATAATATTAATCTCCCATCTGTTAAAGATGTCAGGGATTTGGGCGTTTGGTTTACTAATGATTTGAAATCGTCTCTACATTGCCAGAAGATCTGTGCACTGGTATTCAAGCGCTTGGCCATTATTAATAAATGCTTTATCTCGGAGAGTTTATCAAACAAAATTTGGGCATTTAAGGTATTTGTGCGCCCTATTCTGGAGTATGCATCACCTGTGTGGTCACCTTATCTGGCAAAGGATATTGACTTGATTGAATCTGTACAACGTAAATTCAACAAAAAACTTCCTGGGCTGCGTGATTTACACACTATCAGGATAGAGTTTCCAGGTGCGGCTTAGACTTACTGGAACTACGTAGGATCAGGTCCGATTTGATTTTAACTTATAAGATATTGCATGGTATTAATCTTGTTGATCTTCCATTCTTTGACGTCGCGCCAAGGACCCATTTCACTAGGGGGCACCAATGGAAACTCGTTATTCAGGGTTCCATTACAGACTGTAGAAAGAATTTTTTTTCACTACGCGTCGCCAAATGCCCTTGGAATGCCCTGAGCTCAGAAACCGTTTGTGCAAACACCTTATCAGGTTTTTGCAGATTGCTGCTTAAGGAGCCTCTAAATGTGTTCCTTAAGCGACCATTATAGTATTTTAACTTTTTCTTGGATGCTTTTTGTATTATTATTATTATTTTAATTTTTATTATCTTTATTAATATTGACAATTGGTTTTCGCCAAGCTTTATACTACGATTTGCATTTATTTTATTTTAATATTTTTATTATTCTAAGAAACATTGACAATGATACCTGGCTTTTCCCCTCACTTGTCCCTCACGTTTGGCGATGCCATCGGGACCATTGTGTCCCTGGTAGGTCTAACCTTGGTGGTATGGCATTCGTGACCCCAACCCAATACCATCTACCCATCCTATGCAGTCGAGCCATCATCATCGTTTTAAAATTTTAAACTCTTAAAGTTTTACATTTTAATTTTTTTAATTTTTAACATCGGATGGCAGTTAGTGACCACCGGGTCCTTGCTATTCCGGTTGCGTTTGCAACGAGCCTACATTATTATTATTATATACCCGTTCTTGGGCATTCATGAGTGGCACACCTTCGTTTTGAAATTGCTGGATTGCGATGGTTTCAACAGCTCGGAGGTGTTAGCATTCAGCACAATGCTCATCTTTAGCCAGTTGGCCTGGTGTTTGGTTTTGATTTCGTGCATTCCAGCACTGCTTCTACGGTCACGTAATGTTCATTGAGACTGGTGAGAACTAGTGTTTTCGTTTCCCCTGTGTAAACACTTGCACAGTGTTTATAGGGCACAGCATAAACTACATTTTTGGTGCGTAGAAACACTGGAGGAATCAATTCAACATGAGATGCAGAGGGGTCTGGAGCAGTAGTGGAATGGGGAGGGGGTTGGGGAGTGTCTTAAATGGGACGACAGAGTAGTTTTTTCCTTGAACCTGGTATCATATATGTACGTGTGCTGCAATGTAGGGAGGGGGTGCTTTGCGAAGGAGGATTCTCGGGTGGTAAGTGGCAGAACCTGCTGTTGTTGAAGTTTCATTGGGGACGATGGTTGGAATGGGTTAACACTTTAAGGTGAGCAATTTTCAGGTTCTTTTGCAATATCTTTTTCAGGTTTGGAGGATTTTTTATGAATGTTGGCTTTGGTGAGAGCCCTTTGTAATTTCTCACTTGCTCCTGCAATGTAAGGAATTACTTCGACTGAATCTTCGGAGGAGGGTTTTGATTTACCAGAATCTTGTTTCTGTATTTGACTTCTTTTAATAGCCTCATTACTGAGCTTTGCCGGTAATCCACGTTTAAGGAATTTCTTTTTTTCTCGTTGGTAGTGGGGCTCTGCTGTCAGTGGGTCGAAGGCCCTACAACATACACGCAACATTTCCCCAAAGAGAACGGATCGGAGCAGTCCTTTGGGGGGTGTCCAGAATTGAATTAGATTCCTCGTTCAGTTTAGCTGGGCTTCTTAAAGGGGTCCCACTGGAGGTTACCAGCAGTCGTTGGGGGATGGACATGTCCAAAAATGGCAATGCACCTTCAACTTCTCTTTCACAGGTGAACGAAACATCTTCATACCAGGAATCCAGGGTAAGGTTGAGGGCTTCCAACATCTAAGGTTTGGCAGCAGTAAAATGTTGCTACTCCAGATCTAGAGATAGGAGTGCTGGGAAACCAAGTTCGTCCAAATATTGTAACAAAATTTTGGCTAGTTTCCCATGGTGGTACCCCGGTTTGGCAATAGTGATGGTCCAGAAAGGATATATGTGTTCGCCGGCAGCAACTCGAAAACCATTCTGTCTAAAGCTTAGGACTTTTCGTCGATATTCTGTATTCTAGCTGATTCATCAAATTTGTGGAGGATTGGGTGGTGTGAGAGTCTGGGGAAGAGGTAAACAATGTCAAAAGATGTCAGTATTTTTTCTTCCTCTGGCTGATCGATTTGGATGGTACTGATAAGACTCTGGGAATTGATGATGGTTCATTTTCCCCAGATATATTTATCAAGCCTTGCAACCAGGAACCATTCCTGCTTCTGAGCTGGGTCCACGTTGGACGAGGTAACTTTGCAAAGCAAAAAGCCCCTTTGTTAACTTTGACCTGTTCAAAGATGTGAGGGATAGGAGCGTCTTCTTCGGGCTCCAGCTTATCTGCTAGTTCTTGGTTCTGCTAGTTCTTGTTCTGTTTGATTTTGAGTTTCATTTGTTTACGCACTTATTTAGTGAGATGGCTGGAAAAACATGAGGGTAAGGTCTTACCTAGACTTTAGCTTAGAAGTTAGTACAGAACTTTATTTTCCAGTTTGGCTTCCATTTATTCATCATAATAGGAAGTGTCCATCATTACGGTCACAGTCGATTTGTCTCCCCTTGTGCTAACGATCAAAGTATCCTTTTTGTGACTTTGAGTGCGGAATGCCGATGGGCTATTTTGACTGTTAAATTTGTGCTGCAGTTTGGTTTCGCTTATTCTTCATGATGAATGTACGTAATCATTAAAAAAAAACTTGAAAGATCGCTCAAAATTTTCAAGATTATCAAGGCAGTAGACCCCTTTCCATGCTGCTACTTTCCAAGCAGGTTGAAAATGTGGTTTTACAATGTGTTCACTTCAACGGACATTTGAAATCCAATCTTGCATGTCGACATGAAGGTATAAACACCAAATTGATGCTCGTTAAACCAAAAACGGCGACCTCACGATTCCGTTAGATTGCCCAGCATGCGTCCGAATTCTTCCCGTGGAAAGAATTACGGAGTGTCATCGCGTGCTTAACAAACTAGTGACCACATTTATTGCCATCAAAGCGAAACTCAACAATGCCTCACAATCCAACGAGAATTATATTTGCAAATCCAAGATAAAATAGAAGTGGCGGGGAATGTCTTGAAGTCCAAGCATTTAGATGAACTTATTGCACACGCGTCATATTGCACACGTTTGTTTACACCTGACAAGAACCCATTGTCGATGTTTTCATTCTAACCGAAACTGAAACAGAAACCGACATTGCAGCAAAGCCCATAGTTGTTGACATGCTGCCCCTAGCTGAAGCCAATGGTTCTGCAGGTGCTTGGAGTGAAAGCTTTATGACCCCCCCCCCCCACGGAACCCACCTCCTCTCCCCTCCACTCACCTCCACAGCTACCCACTCCTCCCCTCCATCCCTCCCTCCACCTCTCCTAAAGAAAATGGAAATGTGTGTGCTTTCTACAGTTGAAATGATGCCGAATCCGGACATATCATCCCGTTTTCTCAATAGACTCTCCTACCCAATCCTCGTACCCTCACCCCACTCCTGCTTTTCCCCACCCATCTCCTACACATTCCTCATGCCCCTTCCCTTGGCTCTGCAGATGCTTTGAGTGGAAACACAACGATCCCCTCCACAGGACCCACTTGTCTCCTCCACCCCTCTTTCCCCCACCTCCCCCACTACCAACCCATTGGACATCTGTGCACTTTCTACAGTTAAATTGATGTCGAATCTGCACCTCTCGTGCCATATTCTCCTTAAACAACCCTCCTCAATCCCATCCCTTTCCCCCAACCCATTTCCTCCCATTCCCAACCCATCTCCTGCTCTTCTCCCATATCCCCGCCCCCTTGACCCTTTGTGGACACCGTTGATGGTTGGAACCGGACCAGCCAATTCCCAGAGTCTCATCAGCACCCTCCAATCCGTTAAGGTGAGGAAAGAGAAATACCGGTATCTTTTTGAAATTTCCCTCTTCCCCAGCCTTTCACACTACCTAATCCTCCGCCCATTTGATGAAGCAGCAAGAGAAAGGTGAGAGATGTGAGAAAGGTGTTCTCAATCAACAACAATAATTCCTAATGATTTGTATGCTACTTACCGTTCCAACAAGTAATATTTTCTGTCAAACAAAAGGCCTGTGTGTGAAACGTGGGCTTTTAAACGAGAATAGTAGACAACACTGCAGTCGAACGACTGATAGCGGTCGAATGTTGCATGATGAAAACAGTAGCAATGTGTATAATAATTACGTAAGTTATTAACAGTTGCTACGGATAAAGTCTTAGCAGAATCCCATTTTATGCTTCTGGGAGTGAAGTGCTTTATTTATTTCTCCTTTTAAACATTAATAGACTGAAATGAGAATTGGTCAGTCAGTGGAGAGGGTTGCTAATTTATGTAAATTGCATACATGAGCTTTTTCAAGTAACAATTATCACAAATGGCAGCAATAAAAATTCATTTTAAAAGTCTGAAGGTAACTGCTACGGAATTCCTCGCTACTCCTTTTAATGCCAGTAATGTGGCCACTATTGTAAATTTAATTAGGCATGAAGCTGCGCGACGCTAATTGCAAATGTTGTTTACATGCCGTTATCATAGAAGCGTGGTTTATGCGTCATTACATATATACCTAATATTTACAAATTAGCAAATTACTGCACCGGGCGGTATTACATATCTATAAGTTAAAGTTGTTTACAAACCTGCTTTCCACTCATTTGTAGACCAGAGGGCACCTATTTATCGACAGACTTAGTGAAGCTAACGAGATCCTGTTTCAACTTGGAGAATTGACATTATGCTCGGTCTGTTTGTTGCGCTGCAGTTATGACAAAACACATGAACCAATTGGAATGAAATTTGGTAGCAATATTCCCTAAATTACGGCTGAACTATGTATGTGCTTGGTTTTATACCAGTTGATAAAAATCATAAATGGTGGCTGAAAATGTCGTCCAAAAACTGAAATTTTCTGGTACCCATAAAGGTTGGCTAAAATTTTTTTTTTTGCCCAGTAAAACATACACTACAATACAACAAACACTGTCAATTTTAGCATTGAGTGTCTCGATGCTGCTGTTGATGCTTGAGATTTCACGGTCTTTAAACCAGCCAGCTCGGCAACCCTCACAATGCATGCACGGGCCTCCTTACAAAAGTGGCAGCTCCAGGAGTCAGTCATCTTTTTGTCTCTCCCGATTGTCCATAAGGTGACTCAAGAGGGGAGGTAGGGTGGGCTAAAGGTATTGTATATTTTACTTGGTAAAAGAAACAAATTTTACCT
Organism: Lithobius niger; assembly: GCA_023313725.1. Lineage (NCBI taxonomy): Eukaryota > Metazoa > Arthropoda > Chilopoda > Lithobiomorpha > Lithobiidae > Lithobius > Lithobius niger. The sequence continues at coordinate 1,660 of JAHWFP010196581.1, read as the reverse complement.
AACCTTCATGGGGCCGGTAAATTTCAGTTTCTTGTTGCTCGGAAAATACCCAATACCTATCAATTTTAGCATTGACAGCCAACCACGTCAATCTCGGTGGCTGGAACCTTATGAGGGAGGTTCCTTGGGTTCCGACGCTGGCGCCCCCATTGCTTCTGAGCTCCACGAGTCGTTTTTTTTTGGCTGGTTGTGTGGTGACCACGTTTTCGAGTTATGGGGAGCACACAATTTTACTGAATTTAGAGAACGTCAGAAGATATCCTTGATGATGAATCCAGCTTCCTTGAATGTCATTTGTTCAGATGAGAATGCCAAATGACTTAGTCCAGGTTGATCGTGGTTGAGGCCATGCTTGTGCTTTCGGAGGGGCTGGATTTCATGGATCAAAGATCTTGGAAAAACGGAGGTAGTTCAGGTTGATTGAAGGATTGAATGTGATGACAATTGAGTGATGGATGTAGACACAGTCCCACAGTTGGTGTGGTATTGGTTTTTTTTTTTTTGGAGAATGACAACTTGAGTAGAATTCCTCCTGTCCTGGTTTTTTATTTTCTTTTTTTTTTGTTTTGTTTTGGGGGTGGGGGGGCCTGGCTTGAGAAAAGTGGGGTTCAAAAAGTTTTCATGACTGTATGTCATTTTTTCTGGTTGAAAAGACGAATGATTTCAGAGGTTGAATTAACGATTAGCAAGAAAAGTTGAGCTCCGAGTTTTTTTTTTGTCTTTAAAAATTTGATAAGGTTTTTTTTTTTTAGATTTGTGTTTAATTAGGTTTATTAAGATTAGAAAACAAGGTTGTGATTTAGCAAAAAATCTGTCGGCCGAGGCCGAAAGGAAGAAAGTTCCTTACTTCACCCTCCCTTCCATCATGGGTTGTCAGAGCGGGGAATGGGGGGGGGGGGAAGAGCGAAAATTTGAAAAGAAGATTTCGAAAAACTGTGGCACGACAGATTAGTTAGGGGATGTGATAAAATGTTTGTGCGTTATTTCCGATTTAGGATGCCAAATGGAAAACCTTTTGCTGTCACCCTGCAGTTGTCACAGGGTAACTGAAGAGTTTTGTGGGGGGGGGGGGCAGCTGCATGATATCCGGGATGACTGGTTCGAAAGCGTCCGAGTTGTCAAATTGCCAGACCGAGAAAGTGAACAAATCATGATTGGCTCATGATGCTGTAGTTACGAGAAAAGCATCCGAACGTCTTTGGTGATGAAGAAGATCTTGTTCATCGAAAGTTGCCTTGGGGGATGAGGGGCCATCTTTGGGCAAGGGTTGAGTCCAAGGTAGTACCAGCTTCAGTCTTGCAGGGAGATTTAAGGCCTTTAAGTGCGCCGAATAGGGAGTCATGTGATCGGTTGTAGGGACAACAATGGTGTTTAAAAGGGGTTGCGGCCGATAGGGTGGTTTCGTCGTAGAGCTGATGGTTAAGGGGACGAAACACCAGACTCGAACGACCAATGGGTTTTTTTTCCAAGTTGATGTGGATCTTCGAGGGCAGCATTCCTGTCAGAAAGGGCATGGCTCAGCATTGCGTCTGCACAAGACTGGAGTCCGCACAAGACTGGAGCTCTGTTCTCTTGTTGTAGAGAACAGAGCTTTGATTTAAGTTCAGATGAAGTGGTGAGCAAAGATTGAAAGGAATGCTGAACTTTGGAAAAGTTTTTT
>JAHWFP010196580.1:3423-21831 GCA_023313725.1 Lithobius niger | reverse complement strand
GCTGCTACGTCAGATCACTGGGGAAACTCTCCCTGCGGCCTGTGCCAAGGCGCTCAGTCCCTTGATCTGGTGTCCGGAGTTATGGCATGTTTTTCAGCCGAATGGTGCATACTGTGAGGTCATCTGTGATGCCTCCTATTGTGCTGCGATGCAGACAAGAGGGCTCGGGGTGGTAGTCCCGTCACTGAAGTTGGAAATACAGCGCAGAGTGGCGACGGTGACGTCGAGTATGCACTGTGAGCTACTCGCTTGCCATCTCCGTTGTACTAGATGTGGTTGGCGAGCTGCAGCTGCCTTCCTTCGTGCTTTGCACTGATTCTCAGGCCAGATACAAGCTGCTGCAGAAGGCTTGTGAAGATCTCACCGTGCTTGATCCGTTAGTTTACACTATCCTCTTGAAGCTTTGGGTGGTTGCACGTAGCAGTTGTGTGGGGTTGCAATGGGTAAAGGGGCATAGCAGTATCCCTGAGAACGAGCAGGCAGACGGACTAGCATACGATGCATTGGAAGGATCGTGCCAGCCTGTTGTCCCGGTACTGTCTGCAAGGATGCGTAGGCCGCTGATCAAGAATTGGGTTATGGGAATGTGGCAGCAGGATTGGGAGGGAACGGATGTAGCTAGGAGTTTTTTTGCTCTGCATCCCTTGTGTAAGTCAGTACTGAGTCTCAATAGAATGATGTATTGGGAAGCAAAAGTCGTATCGTGGTTACGGGTGGGGCATACTCTCCTGCGGTCACATAGGTTCCGGTGGGGATGGGTGGGTACGCCAAACTGCCAATCGTGTGGGATTAATGGGACGCCAGGGCTGGTCCTCTGGCACTGTAAGAAGTACGCTACGGCAAGGTTACTGTTAGCTCCCTTGATGCAGGAATTGTTCACTATCCAGGAGTTGCTGTCTTTGATTACTGGCTGACATCCACTTTCGAACCTCGAGATGATAGCGAAATTGTGTCGTGTCGCAGGGCTGAGTGTGTAGTGAGTCAAGAGTGAGGGTCTCCTGTTCTCTCCACGCAGCAGCTGTAGTAGAAGAGGATGTTACCCGCAATACACAGAACACCAGTTTGGTGTGCAAGGCTCTGGTGAGAGAAGGTGGGCGGGCGACTTGTGCACAGTGGAGTGATCTGCGGTTCAGCGGCTGATGGTGGTGGTGTGTGCAGTGTAGTGCTGTGAAGTTCTCCAAGGGGTGAGAGCAGTGCAAGTGCCAGTGCTTATGAGTGTTTACATCGCCCGCTGGAACTTTCCCTTCATGGGAGAGAGAAGGTGGGGCTTGGGACACAGTGGAGTGTGCGGACTGTGCTGCACTGTTTCGCTATTTTAGATTTAGTTTAGCGGTGTTGCAGAGTTGTTTTGTGTTGCGGTGATGTTGAGTGTAATTGCGTTGCATTTTGGTTGCTTTGTTGTATGAGGGAGCGCAATGTGTATTTAGTCTTGATAGGGCGTACGGCTTTAGGCCATGGCTCTAAATAAAGGTCGTGAAAGAATCCGTGTTTCAGCTAAACAGACATAGTTTTAAACCAAACTGAGTAACGTTATTAATTTGGCAGCTAGAAACGATAGAATATCGTATTTATTTCGCAGATTCAAAATTTCATAGCTGAGATGAATTGTTTCGAAATGGGCTGCAACAATCGATTGCATTCATAAACCGTTGTAGCGCGACGCCATAGCTGTAAAAAGGGGTTAAAAATGGGACGACTAAAAATGGATTAGAGTTCACTCGAACGCAACGAACTATAATTTGAACTCCAAATACAGGTAATAAGGATTGTGACATCCTCCATGCACATCACTAATCAAACAAACCAAGTGGTTGGATATTTCACACTCAAAACATTAAAAGGTTGCGCACCCCTGCCTTAGAGTACGAGTCCATGGCACCAGCGTAGCAAATTTCCGACGAACATGGCTTCATTGAATGTAGGAATTTTTCCGGCTGAAAAAATGAGCAGAAGAACCGCAAAAATTCAAGTTCACCCATCCAATCTAACTGACCAACAACTGTAAAAATTACAAGCAGCAAGAAGCCCTCCTAGCCGATCGCAGCTAGCTATATTGCACGACACCACATTAGCATGGTTACAGCTTAAGCCAGTTCCAATCACATGAATAGTAATTATTAAGAATAGACTACTAGTTTAAATTATACGTTACGGTAAATCAAGATTTTAGTTATCAAACCATAACTCATAACGATGTTCAGTGAAATAACGTTATTTAGTGTTTATATTTTTTGGCAATGACGCTTGAGATTACGGTGACGGATGGCGTATGTGAGTAAAGACGCAACAGAGACAACAGGTAAGCTTAAGATCAAAGCCCATGGAGATAACGCGCAAGCGTCGCTTTATTGGGTGTGATGAAGAGCAGTCGAGCGAACAGCTTGCATATTTGCAGTATGGGGCCGAAATCAAATGCGAGGCGCGGTTCACAAACACAGGCCTTAATTGTCTTAACTAGGAGTTTGTTTATTTCACAAATTATAAATGCACACAAAATACACATACAGCCACTCGCACGAAACACTTTAAAATATAAACTACAAACACATACAAAGATAAAAAAAAAAAAAAAAAAGCCTGTATAATACACAAATTAAGTCCACACAAACATAAATTAAAACACGAACACAAACAGAAACATTAAACATTTCAATCACAAACTGCATTCACTTTCTGGCATAATCTCATTGAGTAAAAACAGTCCTTATTCCCTGGAATTGAAGTTCAAATTATAGTTCGTTGCGTTCGAGTGAACTCTAATCCGCTCTTATTCGGATACCTTCACAGCTGTGAGTTTGGAGATACGAGCTGTAATACCTTTTTTTCTAATTTTGTTCAATTAATAAATTTTCCTATCAGTTTTATCGCTATGTTCTCAATTTCAGATTTTTGTCTCTTCATTATATCAACAATGCAGTTGGTTTTCTACTTTACTGCAGTCGTCTTGGTAATGGTGCTCTCATGTGAGGCTTCTCCCATATCAAAAGATTTCAAACCACAAAATCAGCCAGGTAAGTAATGGAACAGTGATTTTTTTTTTTTTTTACAAGGACGCATACTAGGGTTTTACATGAATTTTATAATTTTGAGAGGCAACTAAGGGCAAAACTATACTGGTCAATCAAGCCATGGTGTTGCCAAACGTACATAAATGCAGAAGGATTTCTAACAGATTCAAAGATTATTGCTCTATTAACACAGTCCCAAATAGTTCCGGCTCGAAGAACCATGTTGGTGCCAAAGTCCGGCTCGTTTCAGTTCATACATAACAATAGTTCAATCTACCAACATTGGTCAGTTACTCTATTACATAAAAAAGGGTGGGTAAACCTTGTAGGTCTTAAGGATGTAAGGTCCCATACTAACATTAAAAATTGATATTAAATCAAATAAAAAGTCGGCACAATTCGAAAGAATGTGCCAACAGTCAGCTCCTAACTCACCAAAGTTCGCAGGTCAAATGATAAGAGAAGGACGTCGGCTAATGCTTTAAATAGTAGGGCCCTGCATTTTGAATGGTGGAAATGTGTTAATGCCAGCGTCATTGCATAACTTATTGTATTCTTGTAGGTGATTGGCTGTAGGTATCAAGTGATTATGAACAAGTGGTTTGTGGTTTGATTAAATGAATACAAAGTGTTTCTAAGTTATCTCGTGTTTTGGTGTTTGGAATTTGAAATACAAAATTATTTTGCAAAATATCGGGTTTATGCCCTGTTTTCTGGAAGTGCTGAACCAGTGAGTTTTCTTGTTTCATTAATTTAAAAGTTTGATTTGTGGGAACTAAAACGTTTATAGATTTCCTGTTTACTTGGACCTATATAAGTGGCTATGCATCCAGAATTGGCGCAAGGTATGCTATAAATGGTCTCTTTTGTAAATCTGGCCGGAATATTGTAATATCGATTTTGGGAGGCAGGGGGGGGGGATGGGGGAGGCTGAAGGTGGCTGTGAAGAGCACGACTACTTTTACTAACGAGGTTCAGTCTATAACTTTTTATCAGTGTATAACGGTGCAAACGTCTTAGCTCCCACAAATCAAACTTTAAATTAATGAATATACACACTGGTTCAGCGCTTTCAAAAACAGGGCATAAACCCGATATTTTGCAAACAAACACCAGTTAGTTCCAAACACCAAACCCCACCTCTTCAAGACATGGTCTGCCAATAGATGTGCAGTGCGCCACTGCTTTCTGAGGCACAAGTCTGTCCATGGAAAGCCCAGGAGGGATGGCAATACTCGACAATCCGATCAAGAAATGATTTGGGTTAAAACTTCCGGGTCATCCGCGTTCACTGAGACGTAGGTAAGAGGGCGACTGTTCACACTGAAGTTCAGCTTTCACAAACAGTATCCGCAGAATAAAATGAAACTTCTGCAAATATTGAATGTTGACTAAAAAAAAGGCCAGGAACGTATACAAGAAGAGATAAAACCGTACTTATATTTCAACATCTGTAACAATGTCATCCTCAGAGAGGCAAAGGCCACTTACATTTCCACAATCAAGTCTGTCGTATCTACCAAATCACATGTCATTTTATTGTTCCTATAATACATTACAAATATTTAGTAGCACATGTTATCTTACGTACATGTGGCCTTGCACATGTTTTGAGTAAAGTTAATGTTATATTCTAACCTAAAAACCTCAAAAAGTATACATTAACATCAGGTAGTGTGGGTCCAAGCACGAACGTGAGACGCCATTGTTGGTGGAATGAAGAAGAAGAAGGAAGTGACGCAGGTAAGAGCAAGGAGACGGTAAGACCTGCTGAGTTGAATGTACAAAAAAAAAGGTGAAAAAAAGCCCCAACGAGAATGGAGGGTGTCACGTAGGGAAGGTGCAAGGAAGGGAAAATGCTAGAAATGGCAGTGTGGATAAGATAAGGTGAAGATGATACGACAAGGACCGTCTCCATGATCCTTATCCATGTCACTTCCTTTTTCTTCTTCATGTCTCCCACAAAGGCGTCTCACATTCGTTCTGGGATCCACACTATCTGATGTAAGTCCCCCTTTTTGAGATTTTTAGATTAACTTTACTCAAAAACGTGAATAAGGCCACATATACTTAAGATAGCATATTGTAGTAAATATTTTTAATGTATTATAGGAACAATAAATTGACATGTGATTCTGTGGCTCCGACGTAGCTTGATTGGTGGAATGTAAGTGGCCTTCCCTCCTCGAGGATAATATCGCTATAGATATCAAAATGTTAGTGTTTTTATATCTTCTTGTTGTGCTCCTGGCTTTGTTCTTCAACAGTGTCTGCAGAAATTCTTTCCGTGGAGCCCTTGCATTCAACACTGATAGCAGTGATTTGTTCAAAGACAGCACTGTCCAGCCTTTCCCAACTGTCCCCCCACCCGTCCTCATATGTGGAGTGGATGGGGGAATGAAGTGCTTTTCAGTGTCCCTTGAAATTTGGTCAGCTCAGTTTTGGTCTGGAAAGTCCGTTCAGAGCGTCTGTGAGCTCCTCGTCTCCTCCTCGCAGATTCGTTTCATTGTACGAGCAGATGTGTTGCAGTGGGGTTCTTCCACCACTCATGTTGTGGATGCTTATCATTGCCGAGTCAGTTGTGAGTGATTCAGCTATCTCCAGATGCACTGCACGCATCGTGAGACAGGAGAAAAGGACTCTGTAATGCTTCTTATGTTTTCGTCCAAAGGCCATCTCCGTAGGTTCAATGTAGTCCATGCCATGTCCATGAAGGCACGTTCTTGGGTTTCAGTCTGACTGCAGGTAAGGCTATCATCTTAGACACATATGGCTTGGCTCGTCAAATTTTGCACTTGTTTCAGTCACTTCTCACCATAGTCGGAACACCTGAAATTCAGTATCTGTGTCACAGTTCGTTGACAACCGTCTCCTGTCCAACATGGTTTGCTTTCGTGTGGTAACAACCAATGAGCAATCGAGTGTACAGATATTTGGGTCCAAGAATGATTTGTTGCTTCGCCTCCCAGTTGTCCACCAGAGCGAGCTACGTATGTTGATCCTTCCCTTGAGTCACAAACATCCCTTCTCCTCAAGTATCAGTGAGAGTTGTTTAAATCGGCAAGAGTTCGAGATTGTTTTCCCATCTGTCAGTCGTGACATCTCTTCAGGAAAACTATCCCACTGTGCACGTCTATGCCACAACTCTTTGGCTTTTCTGATTTCTGTCAAGTTCAGTTCGTTGTGATCTGGGATTGTCTTCGTCCTGGCTTTGTTACAACATCACTTGCGGAATGGCAACATACAAGCTGTCGTCCTGTTCAGCTTGAGCCACTTGTAAAACCTTTCCACGTCAGGGAGACTGTCGCCTACAGACACGGTTTCTTGAGTTCTTCAACAGTCTCTTTCAGATTTGCTGACTGGTTCCGGTTCTTGTGGCCACTTTTTGATATGGTGCTGAAGGAACTGGGGGGGGGGGGGGTCCATCACCAGCTGTTACTATGGAAGTACAAGGGTTTTCCACTTCTCGCAGCATCGTCAGCTTTCTTTGGTGGGAATCAATCTCTGACTTGCGATTCCATTAGCTCTTCAATCTTGCTGGTCCAGTGTCCAATGAACGTCTTGAAATTTCTGGCATCGAAGCGCAACCAGCACAGTACAGTCATCGAGTTTGTACAGAAGTAAGGTATTTGTATTTTGAGGTCGTGCTTCTCTTGAATGGTTCAAGCTAGCCTGTTTCCCATCACTGCTGCTTGCAACTCAAGCCTGAGAATCAACATGGGTTTCAGAGGTCCCACCCTTCTCTTTGCAGCTACAAAGACGACATGAACTTCATCCTCGTATGTCATTATCCGGTAGGCCACATAAGCAAATGCCTCTTCACTCGCATCGTAAAACACATGTAGTTTGATAATCTCTAGTCTTCATCCATGGCGAGTAACATCGAGGTACCATCAATTGGTCAGTTTTGTGAAGGTCTTCCATCCAGAATGTCCACTTCATAGGGGAATGCTCCCCGTCGAGAGATGCTGGTTCAGCTTTGCTGAATCTCACGGAGAAAGTGAAAGTCTTCAGCAGGTTTCCACTGGAGGTCAAGCACTCATTCAGTAGGAAGTGCAGATTCCAAATCCAAGTCCTTATTTCCTGTTGAATGAAAGTTTTCGGGAATACTCCGTAGCACCTTTCTGCAGCTCCACTCCCAGTTGCAGATATGGAAGCCACCTCTCCTGTGCACCTCAATCGCGACTTGTGATCCATTGTACTGCTTCCTCTTCGCATTGTGTGCTATCTAATAGTCATCTACATTGTAATGTTCGAAGATTGCTTGCAGTGCGTCGGGAAACACTTGCTGAAATTCCTTGGCATGATTGTTCTTCACGTAGTACGTCGAACTCAGTGAACATGTTGCACCAAAAACCAACACCGATATTTTCATTGTGTCGGGTCATCTGTTTTGATCCATCCTGCACCACAGAAATCTGTGGACTAGCAATTTTTTTCCTCATGATGCACACCTGATGAAACATCTCCATTCCGTTAGCTGCAGCGTCAAAGACGAACTGACTTGTGCACGTTTACTACGTCCAAATGTGGCAGCTACCACGTCTTGTAACTCATACGCTGAGATCCTTCGGATTCCAATTTGCAAGTGTAACCATTGGTCACATACTCTTCTGTGTTTGCACAATACTGCTTGGTGACGTCTGGATTGCGATCCATTTTGCATTCAATGGAATGCAATCATCTGAGAGCACCTGTTTCGCTTTCAGGAAGCTTGAGATTATTCTCTTGCTTGAGCAATCTCATCTCCCAGCTGTTGCAAACACTGGGTAGTTTCTACCATGATAGCTTCTGCTTGAGCATCTTCTTTGGATTGAAGGTTTTTTTTGAATCTTGTACCCCAAAAGCTTTGCTGTTGAAAGACTCTTTCACCAGCCGATGCACTTCTTCATCACCTTCCGTGTGGCAAATGTGCAGATCGATTCACTGACCTGTCCTTTGAAAGGCACAAAGATCCCACGAATGACCCAGCTCAGCTTAGTAAATAACAGCACCGGTGCATTTGTCAGACCTTCAATGGCTTCCCTGGAGATAATCAAGTCGCAGTTGTCTTGGCCAATTAAAATGGTGGGTTTAGCATTTATCAAATCTGGAATTGTACATGCTGCAAATACTTCCATTTCTTCCCAAACGTCTTCACTTCGATTGAGTGTATTGGCAACGTCAAGTTACCACAGTCCTCACATTTATGATGACAGCTTGAGGGCTTCCTTTGGTCCGGTTGTCCAACAGCCTTCGCCATCGATTTGTTGACTAATGTCATGGTAGACACGTCATTAAAAAGACCATAAATTTACTTCTCTATATGGGCCGACCAATGTAAATGGATCATTTTTCAGTAGAACCCTGTTCTGTGGCGTCGGTTGCCGCGTGTGGCCTACTACTTCCGGTTTCTCTCCCTTCTCAGTTGTCTCCATACATAGCTTTTTTTTCGCAGAATGCAGTAGTTCATGGTGTAATTTACCACATTTGTCCTTGCCACAGGCGGCTTTCACCAGGCATTTGTTGATCTGATAACCTGGCTTTAGGCAGATTAAAGAGATCTTTTGTTCTTTCGTCCACTTCCATCGAACCTTGACATCTTCATCCTTCAACTTCTGGCAGCTCCCGGTTTCGTGGTTTGACTTTTGGCAGAACAAGCATCCAGTGTTCTTGACGTGCTCTCCTGTCCCGGATTTTTCCGTTGTGGTTATTACTGTTTCCTTCTATTTGCCTTTTTCTGAGTCCGAGTGTTTGTCTGATTGCTTTCTTGCTGTTGAATGTTTTTATCGCAGTCTTCATCACCTTGTGCTTGCAGACCAAGCATGCCGTGTTGGCAATTTCTTCCAGCCACCCAACAAGTATCTTCAAGTCCGCTTCTCCTGAATCTTCACGAGGTGAAGAGCCCAGTACTGCCTCAGATGCACAGTAAGCTTATCCACGACTTCTTTCAATAATTTTGGGTTATGCATATGGTTGTTGCACTTAAGCGTTCCCAAAATCACTACAAGGTTTTGAATTACGTTAGCAAAGGCAACCAATGTCTCAAACTCCTTGTCTTCAGGCGAAAACATTTTTATTGACCTTATATATTAAGCACTCTATAATGTACAACAACCTACCAAAGTGTCGGTCAAGGATTTTGATTACTCTCTCCACATTGTCAGGCACGACTGTAAATGCCTGAAAAGCTTCCTCAGTGGCACATTTCAAAGCTTTCTTTAGATGCACTATATTTTCAACATTGTTGAAACCACAGAATGCACTGGTTTTCGTAAATTGTACGATGAAATTAGACCGCTTCTCCGGTGTTCCGTAGAACCTCTGAAAGTCACTACGCTGTGGCCACAAAACTACAGTTTTCACTGTGTCAGTTAATGCTCCTGCGATCTGGTCCACAGCACTGGTTGCCAAGCTTGGATTTTTATCCTCCATGTCAATTCATGTCGAGTGTTTTGCTCTCTCAATGCCCTTTAACGATTTGGCCACCTTCACAGAGCTATGGACATGTACACTGCCATGTGCAGTACAATAATCCTCTACACTGTCATTCTCATGACTATCTGCGTGAGGCGACCTAGAGCTTGCATAATCGTCCTCATTACCAGAGATAATCAGGTTCTAGTTCCAAATGCTTCTTAAGCAATTGTTTTTGTGCTAATTTGTTTTGACTCTAATTCTAAAATCTCCTCTCGTGCCTCGGCCGATGACTCCAACCATGAATAGGATGTCCTTGAGATTAGCACACTGCTTTTGCTAAGCTTGCTGCGATTACTCTTCACGTAGACAATTTTAGTCTCGGTGTGCACACTGTTATCCTGAGCCCCTTTTTTTCCAGTTACACCATCAGCTAAAAGGACTTTAATCTGTTGAGTATTTTCCTCCTACTCACCAAAACGTTTAGAAGCCACACCCTTATTGGTCCTATCAATACGATGTACATTTTGATTTTTAGTGTTCAACATTTTTTTTTACACAGACAAACGCACAAGGATTTCTAACAGATTCCAAGATTGTTGCTTTATTTCCACAGTGGTAAATAGATCCGGTTCGAAAGACCAGATGTGGTGCCAAAGTCTGGCTCGTTTCAGTTCATTTCATACATAACAACAGTTCAATCTGCCAACACTGGTCAAGACATAAAAAAAAGAAAGGTTTTGTTTACCTTACACACACACTCAGCAACGATGTCAGTAAAGATTTCGAATGACCATCCAACCTTTGAGTCGTTCTGAAACTAGTCTTCTTCACCGATTTGACCCCACAATGAAGATCCACAAATGAGTTCAAATGCCTGACCTCCAATTCGGCAGCCAACACAACGAATTTTTTTGAACATGTTGTGGGACTCGCGACTATACTCATAGAGTTACGCTAACTAAAAGTGCATGGGTTTTCTGGCCGGAAATGCGAACAGATAGCTAAAGGCAACAGATAACCTTCAACAAATTGTCCTGATTCGACAGTCTTTAGCACACTGTCAAACAAAATGTCCACCCTTACAGTTCACCCTTGAAGTTCATCACAACAACCACAACTTTTCTGCTAAACAGGTTCACTCCCGAAAGACAATAAAAGTTCCCCATCTTTATTAATTACTACTGCACCAGTCACATCCAGTTGATTGCTAGTCTTCAGGAGCCCGTGACGTGGCCACAACAGCAAACATTTTCACACACACAACTTTTAAACCCAAACACAATCCATACCGACGTAGAACAAAAAACCGTCAGTGACGCACCCAGAGGGGGACGAGGGGGTGGGGCCCTCCCAAGACCCGGGATTAACGGTCAAACTGAACAATTGCAAAATCCTCGATTTTATTTTCTACTGATATCAGAAGGCCCTTCTTTTTCGCCCTCAAACAGGGTAACGTGGTTTATATTACAGTACTCTCAACAACCCAATTTTTTTTGAGCCCAGTGTATCATCCTACCAACCCCCCACCCCCACCTTGCGAAAAAGTATTTACATGGAAGCTGAACAAATAAGTAAAGAATTTACTGCTTTTAAGAAAATTTATAAAATTAAGCTTGTTGAAAGCATGAAAAAATAACTGAAACTGTTAGAAATGCCTCCGTCAAACAAAATTTTGTTTGCTCCCACCACATAAAATTCCTGGATGTGCCACTACCGCCTCTGAAGGTAGTGATATCATTCAAGTAGAGAAAGGCTGCCACAACCCTATTAGCCAATTTAATCGCATCGACTAATAGTTCGAAAGTACAATGAAAACTAGGACATTGCTATTTATGGTAGCAATCTTCAAGTTTTTATTTAACATACAAAGTTTTAGTCAGTGCGATTAACTTGGCTAATAGGATTAACCTTGGTGGCCATTCCCTGGTTGAATGATATCACTGCCTTCAAAGGCCGACCCTTTAATGGCAGTTTCTCTTTAGTTTTGGGTGGATTTCACTACTTTCATTATAGGACTAAACGAAAAAAAAAAGTGACACTATCCTATTTTCACCTCCACCTTTTTTTTTCTGGATGAATTTTATGTTTGTAGATTTTCACATTAATAATTTTCACATTTGCCATTGTCCAATTAGCCGTTACATCAGCCAAATTAACACGGTTTAGTTTATTGTATGTCCATGCTTCAAAATGCTTAAGTGTCTTCAATCCCATTATTGCGCACACTAGCTAACAAACGCTGATTTGCGTTCCCTTTACTCACTCAGTCAGCGCATCCACCGTTAACCCTCCTCCCATGGTTATCTTGAATCTACGCAGCGAAGCTGGAATTGTTCAGTTAGCGCATTGCCCTTCAGTGTTTTTGTTTATCCGTGCACCTTTCCCTTACCTTTTCTACAATTTGCAAACATTTTGGCCGCATTGGGAGTTATCCTCAAGATGATAAGATAAGCTTTTAGTTTCTTACAGTTAACAAGACACACGTAACTTACGGATGTGAACTTATGTCTATAAATAATTAGCCATTACATCAGCCAAAAGGGAATTTCTCATTTGCACTCTTCGTTCACATTGTGCAATGCAGAAATCCCTGAAGTTCACTGTTCACTGTTTTTTTTTTTTTGGGGGGGGGGGGGGGTAGGGGATTATTAACATAATCTGGTTTCCTCGTGGATGTTTGTACTGTTGCGTAACCATCATCTAACGTACATCCCTTTATTTTCACAAAATCCACGGCAAACTGATTATTTTGTAGTTTATAACAGTTCAGCATTCGGTTCGTCCTGTCTTTTATCATAAGTTCAACGACCTCGGTTAATTCTCCAAGTCATTGTTGCTTGAAAGCTTTGGTTGCAACATAGAAAAGAAACGAAATTTAAATTCCTTGTTTGTGAATTCCAAAACCCCACACTTTTGTCCTGACCCCTACAAGCCCCAAGCCAACAAAAGGACAATGTTCAAATTACCGCATGCATTCGTGTGCTAATATTCAGCTATACGTAGGCCGTTCCAACGTCTAAAAACGACTAACAATGAAAATGTATAAAATATTGCTAATTTTTTTTCCCGTTATTTAGTAATAAATAAACAGCTGTTTAGGCTTGGTTAAACATTAAAAAATATTACACCCATCAGTCCATCGTATTTTGTATCGAAGTTGGTGACTGGCAGTATAAAGATTTAATGCTGCGGTGAATCCATAATCTGAGGCTCATGAGGCACTCGTGGTAATCATTGGCCACCCTATCCTTTCACTTCAACACACTTTTAACTCAAACTTATGTAATTCTGAAACCAGGATCAGCCTTTGTTTATTATATAATACAATCAGGCCACTATAGGGTGTTCAATAACTTTTTATTTTATAGGCCTTTCGCTCAGCTGTGTGGGCTTTCTTACGTCTTCCACTATAAAAGTTAAAGAATAAATTAACTCTTTTGAATCCACTTATAGTACTTAGGTTATTCCAGCAAACCGTTACATTCAAAGAATCTTGCAGATCTTTGAATGTAACTGCATTGTGCTTTATAACTGGTTTACAATTTCATCTAAAAGGTTATTGACTTGGTTGTTTTAATACGTAAGGTTTATAGTCTTACGTAGTCTTACATAAGCTTTATAATACGTAAGCTTCTATAATCATGCTGTGATACCTTCAAGAGGGTGTTACCAAATTCTAATCAAATTTAATTTGCTATGTTTACTTTGCCTTTTCAGATGTACCTAGGCCATCGAGTTCTTCAGTTATGCAAGAGATTAGGAAAATACTTAATGCCTTTGAAGGAATCGTTGCACTAATGGGCTGATTGCATTAAGTTCTAAGTCCTCAGTTTACCGACGTAAAAAGCTAGTAATGCAGGAATGAGGAATGAGAAAATCCTGAATAAGTTTGATGTTACTCTTACAAGGTATTTAATGCGTTGCTAAAATAGGCAAATAAAACTTGATAAACATCTGGAGTTCCCTTCTTTCCTACTACTTGTACATTAAAGCCAAAACTTGCAACTCTGAAATCGTAGAGTTTAAGGCGCTACAAATAATGCGTTCAGAATCCACGTCTAATTCCAAAGCAATATATGAAAGACTTACATTTCAGGTGTCTTAGCTATATTTCAGTACTCTATCTTGTTATCCTGCTTCGTGTTTTACTTACATACGTGTAATTCTCGATGAGCTATACAGGGTGTCCCAAAAATCCCAGTCCAGCTTTATCGTAGTTTTTGAAGGAGTTGAAAGAAGATAGTGAAATCCTGCATCTCAATGTAGGTTTGGTTAATGGAACCTACCTAGAGTAGTTTGAGTAGTGTGAGTAGCTTCAACACTTTTAGCGGATAAGGAGTTACAGCCAGTATCGTGCACAAGAAAAAAGGACACTATACTATTTTAGATTCTGGTTGGCCATTTGCGCGTATTTTCGGAAAATGGATTGATCATGCCTGGTAAAATTTCTCTTCGAGCAGACGAGCCAATATGGCTACCGTGTCGCTCGCTTCATCGCTTTCCCAACGTGAAAAACGTTTGAATTTACAGGCTAGGAAGATTGTTTGGAATGTCTTCTAATACATCAAGGCGCTGTACTCAACACGGATGCTGAAACAACAAATTCAAGAGGACGGCATTGCCACTGACGTACTCAGAGAACGGTGAGACGTACCTTGTCAGTAGCAAAAACCGTACCGACAGCCAAGGTAGGGTTAGGCCTAACGTCGCAGACATTATGTACGCCAGACGCTCAATGCGTGTACACGGTTCCAGTCATCGCCAACATTAGTACATACGCGTTACAGGTGATTGAAAACGATCATAAAATACAGATTTTCGAGTGGCCAACCAGAACCTAAAATAGTATACGTCTCGGGAGGTCTTCTGGTGAAAATAAAACGCTTAACACATTAAAAAATTCATGGCAGTATATTCTGCCATGTCACCAATCCATACAAGCAAACCAGTTTAGTCCAGGCCTGAAACGTAAAAAAGCTTGTACATACCAACTGATACGTGTTGCCGGATGGGCGCCCGGAAGTTGAGTGGATTCAGCAGAATACTCAAGGAGGCAGTGATGTCACGTGGTTCTGAACGACATGGCCTGGTTCAAATTATATATATATAGGGTAGTTTAGGTAGACGACTTTTACTTGAACTTGTTGAATTTGTTAAGTTGTAGGTTATTGTGTTCGAAAAGAATATTTTCCCGTCATCTCATTCTTTACCGAGCCTTTGCATCATGTGTGTGAACTATATAGGGTAAGGCAGGAAGATTGGTTACTCCTCTCAATAAAGCAAACATGAGCAAAATGAGACTGTGCACGGTGTGGAAAGTAAACTAAACTAACTTTCGTGCATTCTTTTTCCTCAAAATTACTGATTCTTGTTTTTCTTCAGGAAGCTCCCGCAGATGCCCACACATTTGATTTTTTAACCTTTAGTTCGCTTAAATGATCTTTCAAATAGTGCGCGAGGTGTAGCACAGTACAGGAAATTCTCATATAGTAGTGTCATTTTTATGACTGTCTGGTTGAATCTACAATAACTATTGACCCTTTAACCGATTCATGTACCGTTAATAACTGCAATTGGTATTGGTTTACTTTCGTGGTATTTTTGCTCCAATATATGAAAAAAAAGTTTTCTAACGTTAAATATTCACAGGTCTCTTCAATTATTCACACTTGTGCGGAAACAAAATATGTAATAAAAAATAATTATTCAGGATGGCGCTTTTTTACTCACATTCAATCAAGACACACGTTTAGTGTGTTGCCCGCCAATATAAACGATAACATTCAGATAAAATGAATATTAAAACAAAAACGTCAAGTGTGCCGTAAAAAAGGGGTTATATGATCGAATTTTCACTTGTTAAAATGTTCACGGATAAAAATTGATGATTTTTAATTGAAATAATCAAATGTACAATTGAGAAAATTGCATCTGTAAGTGTTGTTGTGCTTTACGTTTAAATATATGATTGGTAAAGCACAACAGTACTTAAACAGATGCAATTTTCACAATTGTACATTTGATTTTTTCAATTAAAAATCATCAATTTTTAACAAGTGAAAATTCAATCATATAATCCTTTTTTACGGCATACTTGACGTTTTTGTTTGTAATCCGTGTACCTTTTTAACAGCTATGGCGTCGCGCTACAAAGGTTTATGCATACAGTCGATTGTTGCTGGCTACTTTGACACAATTCAACTCATCTCTGAAAGCCTGCATCTACGAAATAAATACACAATTGTATCGTTTTTAGCTGCCAATTTCGAGGCCTCACAACGCAGCTTAGTTTGGTTAAAAAATATATGCGTTTAGCTGAAACACTGATTCTTTCACTATCATTTATTAGGGTCCGTGGCCCGTAGCCGTACGCCCCATCTAACCCTATACAGACATCTTTTATCACACCGTCACACCACACTGTCGCATGCAATACAATGCCAATGATGCACAACACAGAACACAAAAACAACATGAGAGCAACAGTGCACGCAGCACGCAGCGGTGTTTATTTTACCGTTCAACAATCAACTTTTTAGCAAAGACATAACACGTGGTCGAACAATGAATCTGGAGTTTGCTGAGTGGCATTGTTCTCTAAATACAATGGTTAAAACAATGTAAAACAATCAAAATGATCGTTTAGGGTCCCGTAACTCCGGAATGGATCGACCAATTGAAAAAGTGCTCCCTGTAAGGTTGAAGCCCAGGGAAATTTCTGGCTCAGATAATGTTTCAGATTTTAGGTAGGTGCAGTAGTTTTTTCTGAAACCGTGTCAGCCAAGAACAAGAACAACAACAAGTAGTGAACAGTTTTCAAATTTACGTGTGGCTTCCTACGTTTACTCTTGCACGGAATTGCATAAAAGTTGGTGTAAAGTTTGGAAAAGTTGCTATCTACTATCTGGCCAAGTTTGGTCGAAATATATTGAATAGAAACGGAAAAATTAATAGTTTTAGTTTTGCTGGAGAGAGGACTTCAATCATATATATATATACATATATATATATACACGGTTATCGCCGTGTATGACATATGAGCATTGCGACCACCATACACTTGTGTCTTTACAGCTACGGTAGTTTAGACGTTTTCAGCCAACTGAGGATAAATAACTGTGTGACATAAAAGGCTGAAACTTGTTTCATCGGAAGACTTTGGTCGCCTGACAACTCACTGTTAGTGACACAGCTTAACGTTTTCTTATTGAAAAAATAAGACTTGAATAACTTTGACATCTGCCTAATTACTAGCTACTGCTAGTTACTAGCTAACGTCATTCTTATTCACGAAAATAAATTCGTCCACGCGGTGAATAAAGTTGGTTCTTAATTCATTTTATAAGTATTGCTCTGTAGATGTTGCCTTTTGTAATTGGTCAAGTGGTAGGTTAGGGAGCTCTAAACGACCAGAATGATTGTTTTACATTGTTTTAAACATTGTTCTTTTGCAACAATGCCAGTTAGCAAACGCCTGCTGCAAGACGTAGACTGAAGACAAAGGGCAAAGGACAAATTCCAGCAAACGTAATTGATAAAGCTACAAAACATTAAAACAAGCTAATATAAACTGCATGGTACGCGAAAATAGCACGAATTAGAAAGCAAAAACAAACTCGTTTGATACTCAATGTAACGGAAGTAAAGCCTCCCCCAAAAAGAAAGGGACGATTAACCAAAGGAATACCGATAATGAGAACAACAACTGTTTAGACGAGATAAGGTACGATACTAATAATAAATACTAATCACATGAAAACTGTCAGGGGACTGCTGTCATCAAAACGGAACGAAAGCAAAAAAAAAAATGAAAAATGAAATGACCAGAACACCAGATTGATGTTTCAGTCTCATAATTCCTAAGAAAAAATAATGGCTTTATCAATTTGGACCAGGCAATTCAGCCACACTGAAAATAAGAGTGGGCTCCTCCACTGAAAACGCTACTTACTTCTTTAAGAAAACAAAACGCCGGGGCTCCAAGAGTGCAGCAACAGTGATGTGGGGTATTCAGACCACACAATGGAAAAAATACGGGGGGGGGGGGGGGGGGTGCATGAGTGCGAAGGGACAGAGGGTAACAGGCAGTGCTTCCACTTACAGAGAATTTTTCTCTTTTTAGGGGAAAAATGCTCTTCAAAGGGAAAAAACAAATTAAACAGGTAAAAAGGTTGAAAACGGGGAAAATCTGTGTTTTATATGCAAATTGAGCTTTTCTCAGGTGACTCACGATCTTCTCTCCATCCAGTCCCACTTTCTCGAAACTTTTGTAAGCCCACAATCTCTACTCCCAACAACCGCGTATTAACGTTGTAAACCCTAGCCAACTCAATTTTACCCAACCCCAATTTATTATTTGGTTAGTGTTAATTTCTCGTCTATTGCTGGCTTACTACACGACTAAAACCACGAAAATTGCGGCAGCAGGAATTTTAACAGGTCCCTCCATATCTTTCACTTCTAACAGGAATCTCAGGCGGTCTAGTAAGATACGCAGTCGTTCGAATTTTATTTTCAATTTGCGCTAATAGACGTTCCTGTGCCATCGGAAGGGGTCCATCTTTTTTTAAAGCCAAAAAATGCTAAAAATTAGTGGTGTAATGAAAGGAAATTAAATAAGGGGAAAAAAGGGGAATTTTTTCTTCACTCGGGAAAATTCTATAAGTGAAAAGTGGAAGCACTAGTACCAGAGGGGCCACTGGGGGAAATCCGACCACACAATGGGGGAATGTGGGGGAGAGAGGTGGGGTGGTTCGTGATTGGGGGACGGGGGAAGGTCGGCCAGCGGCCGTTTTCATTTCATGATGCTCAGTAAAGTATGTGACTCACACACTCGGGGTATAGCTAGTTTTCACGTATTTCATTTAACCTTCGAACTATTATTCGGTGGGATTATGGAGCGGACATTATTAATCGCCGGGGGGTCGTAGGAAATGAAAATGTGACTACCAAAATTTCGATGACCGGGGGGGGGGGGGGGGGGGGGGGGGGGGGGGGGGGG
>JAHWFP010196579.1:26547-47109 GCA_023313725.1 Lithobius niger | reverse complement strand
TATGCAATCGCCAGATAGTGGGAGTGGGGTGGGTGGGGGAAAGAAGTAGGATTTTTGGTTATTAATTCATGTGATAAGTAAAGAATAAAACGTTTTCGGCCAAATGTTTATAGGAATTATGTTGTTAGTTTGATGGACACAACCTTTTGTTACACCCTGTATAATTGTAGCAAGTATTTGTTTTTAACTGAATGTTCAGGAAAAAAAGATAAAAAATGTTCTAACAGGGCGAAAATTAAAGCGGTTTTCAAATGTTCTTGTGGACGAGGCCATATTTCCACACCTCCACATGCCCGGTACTTTTTTTTTTAACACTTCTGTGCTTCTAGCAAAGGATGGATGGAAAGCCCAGCTATGGGTTAATTTGGTACACAATTTTTTTTTTTTTTACTTGTTGAAAGCATGGGATCGTATTGTTTTGTTTCGTCTATTTTTACAGTCAGTCAATGAACTAGCAGAGGTATTGCCAACTAACTCTCACGTGGTGGAATTTGCTTCGAACCTCCATGATGGACATATTCGCGGAGACCTCCATTAGGTCTATAAAATTCTGCACGTATCTGGGGTACTGAATTTTCTGTTTCTTTAAGCCGTCTTGATCCTTAGCCAGGAACCAGAGACCGACCTTTTTAGCTGGAAAAACCCTTCAACACGTTATAAGGAAGAAAATTCTTCTTTGAAAATTGTGTCATCCTAAGATGGAATGCGCTACCAGCTGGGTGGTCGAAACTCCCCTAGTTGCAACTCGTGGAAGGCTAGGTACGACACCCTATAGCCTTTCGGTGTCTGTACTGTCCGGCCATCATAAGTTCTTCTTCTGGCTGTGTATTTATTATTATTTATTATTGTTTCACCATTGATCTGCAGCCGTTTGAAACATGCAGCAGTAACATTACTTTATTCGCATCATTTACTTTTTTTACATCCTGTTCCTAGTGCGGCCCCAGAGCTGAACTTCCATTTACGTTGCATGCTATTTTATGTTGTTTTACATACTTGACCTGGTTCGTGACACTGCAAATGTCCAAATATTCTACGAATAATCAAACATTTTTACTTCTTTAAAAATTGAATCTTCTTTTTACTGATAGCGATGTTACGTTTTTTATTTATTTTTTTTACAGATGACAATACTTGCTGATAGAGTTGGACTTTTTAAGGATAAACTCCAAAGAATAATACAGAAGGCTCCCAACAAGTTAGTACTGTCGCTGGCTCATGAAGTTTTCGTCACTGTAAATCATCTGCACAACTTGCTGAATCAGAAAGTTGTTGGAACTCGACTCACCGAGCCACCATCCACGAACTCCGATGCAGCACTCACAGATTTACTTGCAAATGGCAATAACGACTTGGAATCAAAACATTTGACAAATTTCATAACTGAGGAAACTAACAGTAAGTCAGAAAGCAATGCCGAATCATCTTTCCAAAATGAATTTGACTTCATGCTGGAGGGCAGATCAGCACTGGGACCGAGTACAAAAGGTAACTCAAAGACTGAAAACAAGCGCGAATTTGTGATTAAGCCTACTGGTGTGCCTCGAAATGATTACCAGTTTGCTTATGCATCTGGTCCTGTAACGATGTCAGAGCGAAAGCCAATATATTACAATGGACCTGAGACAATAGTCAAGTCTAAAAGGGAATCAAATGATGGTGCCAAGCTGAGTCAGAGATCTGGAAAAGGAAGAGAATTTGAAATCAAGCCAGCAGGTGGTCCCAAAAAGGATTATCAGTTCTCTTATGGAGCATTTCCTGTAACAATGTCAGAACGAAAGCCAATCCAATACAATGGCCCTGAAACAATTGTTAAAGATGTTGGATCAAGTCCTACAAATTATCAAAACAAAAGGGAATTTGAAATTAAGCGTGCAGGTGATCCCAAACAGGATTACCGGTTCTCTTATGGAGCAATTCCTGTAACACCGACAGAAGAAAAGCCACCCCAGTACTATGGTCGTGAAACAATTGTTAAGGATGTCGACTCTAAACGAAGACATCGGAACAGAAGGGAATTTGAAATCAAGCCAGCAGGTGATCCCAAAAAGGATTACCAGTTCTCGTATGGAGCATTTCCTGTAACAATGTCGGAACGAAGGCCAATCCAATACAATGGTCCTGAAACAATAGTTAAGGATGTAGACTCTAAACGAAGATATGGATCAAGACCTTCTAGAGTTCAAAACAGAAGGGAATTTGAAATCAAGCCAGCAGGTGATCCCAAAAAGGATTACCAGTTCTCGTATGGAGCATTTCCGGTAACAATGTCGGAACGAAGGCCAATCCAATACAATGGTCCTGAAACAATAGTTAAGGATGTCGGCTCTAAACGAAGACGTGGCTAAATTGTTCTCTTTTGATCAAAACTACAAGAATTTGAAGTCAAACCAGCAGATGATCCCAAAAGGATTATCAGTTCTCGTATGGAACATTTCCTGTGACAACATCAGAACTACAGATAATATGACGTAATTCTCCAGAGACCCTAGTAAAAAACCTTACAAGTAGTTTACTTACGCCATACAACTTATACATATATATACATATATACATATATAGATATATTTTTTTAGCGAGTTGTATAGTGATGAAAAGCAAGTTTCCAAGAATGCATTATATTAATACTAACATAAGAATAACGAGTTTTTATTTTCATTTGTTTGTACATTGCTGCTCTGTGTATAACCGCTGTCTTTGCTACGAGTACACTGTCAACTTCCAACCATCAATCATTGTTTAGTTTAGCTTAAAAAAAATTTATAACACCCGTCGTACCCAGAATCTATGGTGGGTGCCTGTTTGTACCTTCTAACTGTAGTTTAATTCCTCTTGATACAACTGCATTAATGCTGTCCACAGAAAGATGATGGAGTGGCTGGTGGGAGGCTACATATGACTTCCATAAACATGGTCAAACGTTTTGGAAACTTTGTAGCTTCATTTCTCTTCAGTAAAAGACACTGGAGCCAGAACCACACGCAACAAGAATAAAACACTAATATTTCGATACCAGGATGCATACAAAAAAGTAATATAAATAATAAAACACCTTACATTTCGGCTAAAAGGCAATTCCGAAGCCGATACAGAAGTTACATGGTGGCAAGAGACCAACGTCATGAAGGAAGAAAGTCATGGTTGGTCTCTTGCCACCATATAATTTCTGTATCAACTTCGGAACTCCCTGTTAGTCGAACTATTTTTTTTACTCTGATGAAAATACTGCGTGTATGCAGCTTGGTACTGAAATATTAGTGTTTTATTCTTGTCGCATGTGCTTCAGGCTCCAGTGTCTTTTAATGAACATTGCTGCACGAACCCATACCAGATCCTTTATTTCTCTTCAATGGAAATTCTTACTCATTTTAATAGTAGACTCCAGGGTCCACACACCACAAGTGAAGTCTCCATGACTGTAGTTCTCGTAAGCAAACATCATCTGGAGCAGTTAACTAAATACAGATGCAAACCTATTTACGTTGCCTTTTGGACTTATATGTCAGACTGCCTGAGCGGGGAATCGAACCCAGGATATTTGGAACCAAAGGCCAAAGTCCTACCGCTGAGCCAGACTGACACGGCCGTGTCAGTGACATATAAGTCCAAAAGGCAACGTAAATAGGTTTGCATCTGTATTTAGTTACTTCTTGTGAGCCTATGGCTTCCCGTCTTTAATAATCTGGAGCAGTTTGTATCGTCAGGAAAAAATGAACAAGAGTCCACGGCCTCGCCCCGGAGGGGCTCGTTTTATTGGCTCCTGGTATCGTTAATAGGTGTTCAGACCCAGCTTACATCTACCACCAGTAACATCAGTAAGTATTTAAAAAGAGTGGTTAATATATTCCCGTTGTAGTTGATCATATTGGCTGCACAAAAAGTCTGGGCATGGCTGAATACTCCGTTTTAACGTCCGGCCGTCTGCCTTACGAACCGATTCAAACGAAATTTGGTAGACATATGGTTTCAACTTAGAACGAACAACGTAACATGGTTTTGTGATGAAAGCACTTGTGTAACAGTTGGAGGGGGGAGGGAGAAGGCAGGCTCAACGGTAATGTCGGCCCATTTTAACTTGACAATTTCGCATTGCATAGACCAGTTCGAAACAATTTGTTGGGAAATTTTGAACTGAAATGCATGGCCTACGTATGGTTTTACGTTGATAAAAATTAAAATTGGCACCCAAAATTTCTAAACCATTAAACAGCTTGAACCAAAGCGACGTGTAGAAAAGGTCCTTTCAACTTGACCTTCCACAATGTTCTACAAACATCAACCCATCTATAACAACGAGGCAGGTACTGCACGTCACGCCATCAGTTGTCTGATCTTAGAAACTGTTATACCACATGCGTATCTGACTTCTATTTTATCAAATCCAAGTTTATCAAATTAGTTTGAAAGTTCTTAACTTGTCAAGAGATGGAATCGATTATCAAAACCTCCTCTACCCATGTAAGTTAGGCGACGTTTTGGCGTTTATTGAGGCTGCCTTTTCTACAGAGAACTTTGATTAAACCCGAACTGGTTACTAATAATATTAAGAAATTCTAAGATGGTTTAAAAAGTGGTCATTGGCTTGAACACAACTGGTTACAAAAATTTGTCTGAAATAAAATGTCTTTATGACAGGTCCTATTCAACAAGATGGCAGCCGAAAATGGTAAACAAACCTGCTACTAGTAATGGTCTGAATTTAATTTCTCTTCATAAGGGGTTTTTTCCTAGTTATGTGAAAATACAAGATGGTGGCCGAAAATGATGTCCCAAAAATGTTTTGGTTTATAACTTCTAAACTGTTAAATGGACTGAAACTAATCGGTTACGATTAACCCTTCTGGCCCAATTCGTAATTTATACAATCAGGGCCTGCGACCAGGAGGGAGGGGGGGATTGAGGCTTAATGGCGCGTCGACAGCTTGGTCATTGGCGCCAACCTCAGTCACAGTGCAGTGTTCCGGGTTGCCACTGCACCACACATTACAGAGATATTATTCAAACCCCTAATCTAAATCTTGTCATACATCTGGAGGGAGGAGAGGAGGGAAGACAAGGGGGACAATTTGAGTGGGCCCGGGGAATTTCGACTTGAGCTTAGTTGTTTAACTTTTTGATATCACTGATTTTGCATCTGAGCAGAATGCCATAGGAATAACCAAACCTGAGGCAATTGACGGTTTACCCAGGAAGGGCACTTAATAACTTAACACTGACGTCAAGAAGCCATCATGTTAACAAGATAGTAGATATATTGCTCCAAAAGCACTCTAATAGTGGGTAAATTACCTATTCATTAAACATAGTGCTTACCACTAGAGCCGCCTGCAGGGCAGACCCGGCAGTGCTGGAAAGGACACTGCGGCGTATGTTACGCTGAGTTTGATGTTAATTGATCCTGAGGTAAAGGTATTGTGAGTAGATCATTGTCGTGTACTCTACAGCTTGAAATAAAAATTAATCATGTTCGATTCTGTCAGTTGACTTGATGAAACGAATTTTGACTTGTCCCAAAATGGCGGCTTCAATTTTCAGCATTTTAGTTAAAGCATGCTTGTTCTTCGATTAGCTTTAAAAACAGCTCGAACCCGTGATTTATTTGTACATCCCTCAAATAAAGCTAATAAAGCTAATAAATAATTATTATCTCAAATATAAAACGACGATACACGGCATTAGAAATATATTAAAATGTGATGTTTTTAACCGTAGACACGTGACCTATGACGTCATGGAGATTGGCATCCAGTTTCCTTGTGCGAAGTGAACCAATTTCTGCTTATTACCTGGTGCGAAGTGTGGAGTTTAGCGTGTTGACGGTCCTAATTTCCATTACTAAAACATTGGGACTTGAGTGTTGATGGCGGGCAACGGCATGGGGTGTGCGTGGCTGCTGCTGCTGGCCTACATCAGCCTAGTATTTAGTTTAGAAATGGCAGGTGAGTGATATTGATGGCGTGCATTGTCCCTCTTTGCTATAGTCGTCAGCCATGTTTTGCCTTGAAGTAAGACGGCTGACCTCCTTGATTAAGACTGCTCCGCTATCGGACGAACCGAAAAAGGAGTGATAACGTCTGATAATATTGCCCCGTGACAAATCTTAGCTGCCGACGTCAAGCCTCTCTTCAATTGATACGCCTTAGCAATAGCTGGGACCGTATCTATGCACGTAGTAGCGCAACATTAAGAAAAAAAAATACAGCAACAAAAAATGTCGCTCTGTTTTGCACGTGTTAAGAAATGAATCTATCTGACATCCGTGCACATTTTGGAAAAAAAAATGCATCCTGGATGGGGAGGAGGTACTTGTATGGAACTAGATCATCTTGTACATAAAGGCGAGAAATGTCTTAATTTAGAATGATTTACGTTAAGCGATTGTTGATGAGGTGTTGCAACGAGTAGACGCGCCAATACCACAAAACCTTGGAATAAACGTGACAAACCTAAGGAGTGGTGGGAATAATGAGGCCAACGCCTTGAAAGGCAGTCTCGATTCATAGAGTTGTTTTATTTCGCACTAAATATACTAAAAAGGTTATTTCGTAGAAAAACACTTATATTAGCCTACCATCTTTGGGTATTTTTGTGCGCACTGAATGTTGTTGAATGACCGAGATCCAGCCACAGCCTGCAACATTTGTGAATTTTGAAGAAATTTAACATCTGGTGTTTTTGGTGTAATTTTTTCCCCCTCTAGGTGCCGTTTTCACGTTGGTGTTATGTGTTTGTGTTTTTCGAAGAGTTGGAAGTTCCATTAACACCTAAATTTAGAATATAAGCCAAAACTGGATTTCCTAGAAAGGGTTGTTGTGTTCAAAAATGAAGCAACAGCGACCAGTCCGTATGGTAATGTATACGGAACTACCATCAGTAGCAATAATTTTCTGTGTAGGGGATAAAATAGAGCTGAAATATTGAGAACACGAACACTTTTTCCACCTCGAAGAAACCCGTGGACCACAATTAGTTCCTTTACATTTTTGCTGATTACGCCATCTCCCTCTTCAGAATGTTCAAAGGAAAACTAACGGCGAAGAAAATCCATTTTGGCAACTCTAGATTTAAACATGGCGGTTAGGGCGCAAGCCACAATTTTCCGCTTGTATTGCAAAATTTAATTTTCAAAATCCCCACACATACTATTCATATAAACATGACTAAAAGCAAAATGGTTCGATAAGTGATAAATAAATACTGATGCAATCCTATTCAAAAGGCAAACCTATTTACGTTGCCTTTTGAACTAAAATGTACTGCCTGAGCTGGAATCCAACCCATGACCTTGGAGACCAAAGCCCGAAGTCCTCCTCAGCCGTGTCAGTACGGCTCAGTGGTAGGACTTCAAGCTTTGGTGTCAAAGTTCGTGGGTTCAATTCCCGCTAAGGCAGTTGGCCATTAGTCCAAAAGGCAACGTAAATAGGTTTGCATCTGTGTTTATTTATCAAAATTATTCCTGTTGAGTGCAGTTCTATACATGTTACAATACAGACTATTGCTTGCTTCAATTTTGAACAACATTTTCTATGACTTTATTCAACGGGCAATATTGCACTTTAAAACCTGGATTAAAACAAATATTTTATTCCACAAGGTGTTTTTTATTTGATCAGAAAAAAAACCATCACCCACATCCAAAATTCTTGAATAAAAACAGTACTGCATGCCGACAGCAATTTTGTTTGCGGGATACCTATTATAACTGAGAACCAAATGGAATGGTTGATGAATTTTCAGATGTGGACCAACACCTTGTTGTAAGAGAACAATATTTTTGTTTTAATCTTTCATTTCGATGCAGGTTTTTAGTTGTGCCTTGTCTTTCAACAGCTCTTGGGTCTAATTCACTTTGCAGTTATCATGTGATTAATGGAGCTCCGGCTGATATGATCATTGGATCCAGGAAGTGTTTTGTAAAGCATTGACAGTATATCGGGAAATGTTTTTGTTGGACTCGTTGCTCTGGCTTACGAAAACGTTCCATGTTCTAAGCAAAAACCCTTGTGCATTCTTGCTATCCGACAAAACACTTAATGTTTTGTACACTTACACTAAAAAGTACTTTTCATCGAAGAATTTTGCATTTACATTTGTTTTCCATCTTGGGTACGTGAACCAAAGAAATATTAGCCTACACAGTTGCTGATGAATGTAGCACTAACTTGCAAATATCTATATATACATATTTCGCTTGAGCAAACTGGGATCATGAACAAAGCAAGATTCAATAATGCCGGCTAATCAGCTGTAGGCTACCCTGGAACAATCACCAAGAGGACGAGCGGGTTCATTCTTGGCATGGTAGCAAAGAAAAAGGGTGAGCGGCCGACAATAGAACGGATATGCGCTCTAACAATTAGAAACACAATACTGACTATTAGAGCCGAGTTGAAAAATTTCAAAGTTGGTTGAGTAACAATCACTGCATGCACAATCGTTATGGCGGGCTTTTCGTGCTTGATATCAAAAAGGAGGGGGGAACGGGGGCTTGAAGAGGGAAGGGTTCGAAAACTTTTCATTTCATGCTCCCCAGTAAAGTATTTTGCTCACGCATGCGGGAATCGGCTAGACCGGCATATCTTACGCCAACTAGTAACTTAATACTGCAGTACGCGCAAGTCTGTCACCTTCAGGCTTCTTGAACACTGCTATTATATACAACAATTAGCTCATGATGGTTGAGTGAGTGGAAAGAGTTGAATATATAGTCATATATACAGTGTTATGATCTAAAAATGTTGTGACATTTACCTAAAATTGGAAGACATCGTAAACTAAGAAAATATGCAGAATTTCAAGATCAATGATATTTTAATACCGGTAGTACAATTATCTTACATATTTTCGATAGTCAATTGCACCAAAGATCAGCTGACTATCTTCATCAATTCTAGAGATTTAAAAACTGCACTTCTCAGTCGTCGTCTGATGATGCACCTTGCAAAGTAGACTCCTCAACTTTTTCAAGACAATTTTACATTCTGAACAGATTAAAGAAAACCAATAAACGGCAACGACAATGGTTTTGAAAAAGACAAGCACGAAAAACGCACACTAACCACCACTAAGAATTTTTATTTTTCGGAGAATAGTTCGTTCTTTCTTAAGAAAAAACACGTCACTGAGGAAAAGGAAGATTTCACATGTCACACACACACAAATTCAAAACGACGTGCATGGAGGAGCATGCCACTGATCTACGTCCAAGGAGATTCCGCTTTACGTCAAGTTTGGCTGCAATTTCGTGGCGCACTAAGTTCTATACGGCGGTAAGTTCGTCCTGTGAGGTTCATAAAGAGGCACACTTTGATGGGAGAAGCCTTTTATTGCCAAGGACTCCAGTACTCAGAGGTTGGTGCCTTATTTGATGTTCTATTTAATCAATACAAAACTCGCAATCTCATAAGCTCAGAGTTGCCACTATTCTGCTTTTTGTCTTTTGAATCTGGTGGTTGTTGAGGTCTTGGCCCACCACACCTGACAGGCACACTCCAATGCTGCAGCAGACGCTCATGGAGGTCTTACTTCACTAAATGCTTAAAGGCTGAGGCAGAATGGGCTTGAATATTCGTAAGCTGCCCACCTTCCTACACATGCACTTAAATCGCAAGGACTCCAGTGTCCCCTCAGATGGCCATCTCTTGCTTTATGAAATAAGTAACGTGCTCGTTTCTGTCCACCTAATCTTGTGTCCCATTGTCATGTGGTCGAGTGCCACTCAATTTTCTTCCTTTTTACTCCTTACGCTAAATTAGCCATGTGCTGCCTTATACTTTTCGCACCTCTTGTTTAGCCTAAGGAAACGGAATTGCACTCAACATACGGAACACAGTACACACCGTCCCTTGTATTCTGGATCTTGAGAACTTTCTCCTCCCTAATGCGATGAATCTTCCACAGTTTAATTCCCTGGGTGAACTCCTTCCCCCTTCTCGTCAGGTGGTCTTTCAGGTTTTCTTCCCTCTGGTAAAATACGTCAGCATCTTGTTGCCTCAACACTCTGTAGAGTTCTTCACTGTAACCCTTCAATCTTTTTCTCGTTTCCATTGGGATATTTTCTCTGACTCGACCATTCTTGCACTTTTGTTTTCATTCCCTCGTCGCTTCTTTCTTCCATCATACCAAGGATTTACACGGTTAGGGAGGAGAATTTGTAACTTGCGACCCCTCCTGAAACGTCTTAGATCCATTCCAATTAGTTCCGTCTAGTTTTATGTGAAAATTTCTACTCAGTTTCCAACCTAAAATTAAACTAAACGAAACTAGCTTGTATTTAATTATTTAGTTTAGCTTAGTTGTAATGTAGTCTACTTTAGATTTTGGCTGAAAAATGAGAAAAAAATCACCAGATGGAACGTGTGGCGCCCTCTGAAAACTCGGACGGACTAATTGGAATGGATCTAGGGACTTTAAATAAGAGTTACAAATTTTCCTCCCGTCCCTATAAATTCTTGATCATACTCAGGGCTTCCGAAGAATAGCAAAGTTCAATAAACCTTCCTGTCGCTCTCTTGGTAGGGAATAGCCAACTTCTCGCCTTTAGAATTGCTCACAAGCTGACTAAATTCATTTTTCGCCGTCATGGGTAGCTGGTTTTTCGAGTGGCCTGACCTTAATGCAATCCCTCTTCCTGAACTGGTTGGCTTTGTCTTATCTCCATTTTCTCGTTGCGCACGAGACTTACGTCCAGAAACTGGATCATCTTGTCCACCTCCATTTCATACGTGAAGCTCAGGTCGTCTTTCCATGTGTTTAGAGAGCGACAACTTCAATTTGATCATTTTATTGCGGCGATTATGTAGCTTACCGAACGTTTCCACAGCCTATGGGAGGGGATGGCGGCACAGATGGCATGATGGAGATGCTACAGCCTGCAGCACCATGTCGGCTCTGATGGGTGATCTTGAGTACCCCATCTGTTTTCCGTTAGTTTGTTTAAACGTTCTTCCACCAAACTCTGCTTAAATGTACGTTAGCACCTCTTAAGGATTACCTATCTTTCACAAACCGTTACTTTGGGATATCCAAGCCACCAGCTCATTTACGCAGCATTTCCAAAATTAACCTGTGTGACAAGCTGGGAAAAAAATTAACTAGGCTACATCGAACGACGCAAGTACCTCATCGATTTCCAAGGTCGAGCTTTCAATTAGACTCGCTAACACCCCCGTATGCTTGAGCGTACAGGGGCTTGTTACATCAATGCCATGCAATGGCGCCTCTTTTGCCGATGTTGTTAGGCACAAAGGCATGCCTTCTTAATGCAGCTTTAATAGAATCAGTCGTTGTGATTTTCACATGCTCTTCCACGGCGAGATATCCCTCGTTAAACAGTTTCTGTAATCTAAATTCTAAAGTTCAAAATTCGTTACTCTCCAAAATCTTACCTCATCTACGCATAAATCCCGGACTCCACTATGTCCTCCAAATCTCTTCTTAGTCCGGGATATATGTGGAGATAGGGAAGATTTGGAAATGAACCGAAGGATTGTTGCAGACATATTGCAGAATTTCCCCCTGTATGCTCAAGCAGACGGGGGAGTTAGTGAGTCACATTGAAGCTTGACCCTGGAAAGAGAAGAGGCACTTGTGTCGTTCTACGTGGTTAAATTGTTTCCCAGCTTGTCACACAAGTTAATTTTAAAATGCTGCAAAAATCTTCTGATGTTTTGGGTATCCCAAAGCGACAATTTGAGAGGATAAGGGCACCCTTAATGTGGAGTTTGGTGGACGAGCTTTTAAACAGATTACGGGAGCAACGATGGGGTGCCCAAGCTCGCCTATTATATCCAAGATGGTGCTGCAGCATCTCGATCATGCCATCTCCAGGGGTCGAATTTCCAAATTTGATCCGGGTGGTAATTTGCACCCCAAATCGGTTACTGGGGTG
The DNA here is from genome assembly GCA_023313725.1 of Lithobius niger. Taxonomy (NCBI): domain Eukaryota; kingdom Metazoa; phylum Arthropoda; class Chilopoda; order Lithobiomorpha; family Lithobiidae; genus Lithobius; species Lithobius niger. The sequence continues at coordinate 35,219 of JAHWFP010196579.1, read as the reverse complement.
CAAAAAAAATTATTTGGAGTGCAAAACCAAAATGTAAACCAACACTGTGGTCTCCTATTTTATAGCCATCGAAAATTCTAATATTCAGCATCTCAATAATATCTACCGTTTTCCTGCATTTTGCTTAAAACTGACTAATTTCGCTATTTAACTGAAAAACCTATAGTACACATAGTTTAATCAAAAGTAGTAAAAAAAATTAAGTTTAACTTCTTTGAAAGGAATGGTGCCACAGTAAATCTAATTCCAAGCTGTTCAAAATGCCTCAAACCGCAAGTCTGTAGCTTGTGCGGTTCAAAAGTTATGGAAAATTCAACTTTGGTGTGCAATTTTGCACTCCACGAGTTGCATCTGGAGTGCAAAGTGCGATTTTGGAGTGCAATTTGCCCCTGTGCATTCGAATATTTTACCCCTGCATCTCTACCGCCATCCTCTCCCTTAAGTTGTGATGTTTTGTAGACATAATTGCGATAAAATGTGATCAGATTGAAAAGTTCTTGCTCTTCTAAACACATTGACAAATGACCTAACCTTCACATATAAATGGAGGTGGACAGAAGATCCCTTTCTGGCTGTAACCGTGGAGCGCAATGTGATAATGGAGATAGACTACCAGCCATATGCAAAGATGACCAGTTCGGGAAGAGGGATCAGGTCGGCCACCCGAAAAACCAGCTACTCATGACAGCGAAAAATGAATTCCATCGGCTTGTGAGCATTTATAAGGACGAGAAGTTGGCTATCCCACACCCAGAGAGAGAGGGGTAGGTTTATTGAGCTTGGCTATCCTCTGGAAGCCTTGAATAGGATGAAGAAGGGAATGAAAAGAAAATGAAAGAATAGTTGAGTCGGAGAAAACTATCTCGTTAGAAATCAGAAAGGACTTCTCGGAGGCTCCAGTGAAGACCTCCAGAATGTGTTGACGCGTCAAGGTGTTGCAACCTGAAAGACCACCTGATGAAAGTGGAAAGTAGTTCACCGAGTGGGATTAAACCACGGGAGAATCGTCACATTAGAGAGGAGCAAGTTCTCAAGAAGATCCAGAGTACGAGGGAAACGTGTGTACCATTTGCCGTATGGTGAGTGAAATTCCGTGCACGTTGGTGAAACAAGGGGTGCGACACAGGATAAGGCAGCACATGGCTGATGTAAGGAGTAAAAAGGAAGGGAGTGGCACTTCCACCACATGACAACACAGAAGATAGGGTGGGCAGAAATGAGGACGTTACTTATTTCATATAGGAAGGGATGGCTCTGAGGAGACTCGAGTTCTTTGAGATACAAGTGCATGTGAAGGAAGCTAAGCAGCTTTTGAATATTCAAGCCCCTTCTGCCGCCGCCATTAAGTATTTAGTGACGCATGACCTCTACGAGCATCTGCTAATGCATTGGAGTGACCCTGTTACGTGTGGTAGCCGGCCATGGCCTCAACAACCGCCAGATTCGAGAGACTAGATGTAAGCCAGGACTTTGTAAAATAGCAGAATAGTGATGATTCTGGCCTTTGAGACCGAGTGATTTTATCGAGAGTTGTAATGAGCTGTCGTAGTAGAAATTCCGTTAGTTTGTTAAATCAATACAGAAAGTCCGATACCAAGCAATGAAGTGCGTGGTCTTTCTGTGGGCTATACCATTTTTAGCTTCTTTTAATGACCGTATAGAAAGCATGTTGCAACACGAGCTTGACAAACGTGACGTAAGGAGGAACCTCTTGGAAGCGATGATTTAGGGTTCAGTGAGTGTTGAGCAGTATACTGGTACCAAAACGTTCTTTGGAGTTATTCTTGGTCAAGTGGATTTTCAGAGGGTACCAAATACCATGCATTGTTAAAATATAGGTAGGCCTATTGTTTTGAAAAGCACTAACATTATAACAATAGTTCATTTAGTCTTTGTGTTGTAGGGCTCAAAGCAGTGCAACAATCAAAGATCAACAATGGTAAAATTGGAATTCCAACAAATGCACAAAGTGGAGCCAAATTTGCATAACTTTGATGCTACAACCAGTGTTTGTTTATATTTGCATTTCTATTTGGATAGCATGTTAACTACAAATTGTAGAAGATGGCTTTTTATGAAATATATCGTGAACATGCATTAAGCTTGGGCGGGGGGGGGGGGGGGAACAAAAACGCATTTTTTCCACCAATGTTACATCAACATAACATATTTTTCAATAAAATTTGTTATTGAAAATTCGGATTTCGCACCTTAGCACGTAATACCAGATATCACCTCATTCATAAGTACCAAAGAAAACCAAGTACCGGGGTATTAAGCTTGGTACCGGCACTGCCTGAAAAATGTCTGGTACCGCCCAACACTAGATCAGTGTTATGTTCTTCCAAGCGCGTCGTTTTGAATTTTTGTTTGTGCGACGAATTGTGAAATCTTCCTTTTTCCTCTGTGTTGTGCGTGTTTTCTGAAGGAGAACCGACTAAGCGACTATTCTCCTAAAATACTGTGAACGGCGTTCTTGCTGGTGGTTAGTGATCGTTTCTCGTACTTATAATATTCTGAACAGACAATTTTACATTCTGGATATTGTACCAGACACTTTGGTAGATTTAGCATGTAAGGCTATGTGCAAAACACATTTGCTGATAATTTTAAACAGGTAGGGGAAAAATGAAACTCCGATGTTATTTTGATACCATTTCACCGTTTCAGTTTGGTCTCTTGGTTAGAGGGTACAGTAGGCCAATGGCATTAAAATTCTTCTTATTCAATAAGAAATGTCAGGGCCTCAGGAGTATGTAGAATAATATTGTTCTGCAACACAGTTATATCTTTGTGGTTTGGTTTATGAAAGGAAAAGAACTTATCACTTATACTTTATCACTTTTTGTCTGCAGTAGACCAATTAGTCAAAGACTTATCAAGTCATAAGTTCACACAATTTTTTACCGACGCAGAAATTGTGTTTACGGATAGTTTTCTAGTTATCTAACGTAGTTCTGTGCTGCGACTAAATGGATTTAAATTAGTGGTGTTTAGCCCAAGTATGACCATAATGAGTTGCCAAACCTGGGGTGAAATGATGGGTTTAACTTGATAAATTCTTACCAAAGAACTCCAAACCAGCGCAGAATGCTTTGGAAAATGGGCCAATGGGCAATTTCGTTAAATTTTTCCATCAACAAAATTAATCCTGAGTCAAAAAATCTGCTGAAGCTAAGAATATTTACGTACAGTAGGGCTGCGTAGTGTGTACTGATCAGTTTTTTCTTCTTAACTGAAAGGGGCCTACCTAAGCCCATCAGAAGGAAAACTGACCAGCATACCAAAGCGAACAGATCATTGATCAGTGCTCTGATAGTCTACCAAAAAAAAAAATAACATTACATTGCACCAGCATTTCACATCGTTTCTCAAAATTTTTGAAAATTACATGAAATTACTTAGCCAAGTCCAGCTCGACTCGAAACATTTGCAGGAAGCATGCTTAGTGCTCCCATGACAAACTTTTCTAGCTTTCTGCAACAATAAGGCTTTCTTTGTGCAGCATAAATGAAATATTAGCAAATCGGGTATTTTTTGCAGACACTATCTTTCTGCAGCGTACGCCGTGCCGCCCTGTTTCTGCCATGGGGTTTAGTGCATTTGAACTTTTCCGTATAAGCTACGGTGGCCCACAAAAGTGCACAGCAGAACTTTTTAAGTAAAAAAAAATATTTTTGCTAATTTTTTTTTTGAAAAAAACACTAGTGCAATTGGAGACCACTTTTCTGGATCTAAAATGCAATTCTTATTCCAAAAATGTTGGTCCTTGGCCTACCCGTTAGGAATTTTTGAAAAAAGAAAAAAACATACAAAAATTGTTAGGTAGTGTATAACAAAGATGCAGTGCATAACTTACGACAGTTAAATTATTTTTGCTTTCCTCAAAAATACTTTGCCTAAGTTACTTATTTCTTTAACATAATATGCTCATTTGCCAATAATCAAAGAAAAAGATAACTGCCTCCTTTCACTTTCAAAATTTTTTTAAAAATTGCATAGCAGCCAGTTTTTGAAACAGAATTGATTTTGGATCCAGAAAAGTCACTGCTAGTCTTATTTCCACCTTTTCTTCAAGAGGAAAAATTTTGACGTACAAAAATTTCACTATGCAAAAAAAGAAAAGTTGGTTCTCAGGCCCTCCGCACCGATTTTTTGACGAGAAATAAAAAGAAACGACACGGCAAAAGTAGAAGTTACAGATCAAAAAAGGTCCTTAGTAAGAAATGAAAATATAAAATTACCATTCTTGTCGTTAAATAATTGTATGGACATGTGGTAAGCAGAATTACAAGGCAGTGTTCTGATTTTACCTAAAGTAACAAATTATTCCCCAAAATGTATGTAAAAATAGAGCCGAAAAAATAATAAATAAAAAATAAAATTCCGCCCGCCCGCACGGATTTCAGAAGAAAAATGCCGAGAACCAACCTTCTTTTTGTAAGTGGCCTAAAAGTTTTTTTTTTTACTTTAAAATTGAATAGACATTTTGGTAAAATAATAAAAATGTCAAAGGAACAGCAACTGTCCAAATTGTATTGACTAATTTTCAACAAACAGATTTTCATTTGGTGGATTTTGTGCCAAATGTAATTTGTCTGGCAACTAAGTGATACTAGCTTCGTTGAAGTTTATCTGCTTGGCTGTTACAGGCACGAAAAACGCACCCGTCAGCGAAGCTGATGCCAACTTCAACAAAGCTAGCAGCACTTAGTTGCCGTAAGACAAATGACGTTGTTTGACAAGCATTCCATCAAGTGAATGTGTTGTTGAAAATTAGCCAATAGCCTACAACATGAACTGTTGTTCCTTTGAAATGTGTGTTATTTTGTCAAAATGTTTCTGTTAGGCCTACTAGGTTTTTTTGGACCACCCTGTATACACAACAGATTAGACTATCAGAAGTAGGTTTCCATGACTGAGCAATATTATTGAACAGCTAGGCCTACCGATTTTTACTGATCAGGCTTTGACCGGCAATGTTCGTGATAGCCAAGGTCTTTAGTTGCGAGTGATGTGTAGCTCACAGTAACATTTACTACGTAGGCCTACACTTTAGGCTATTAGGTGGAAAATAATAAAACACCATCGGCAAAAAGTTAATGCCAAGAGGGAAAGTATAGTCCTCCCCCCCCCCCCCCCCTAGAAATTTCTGCAGTTGCATTTTTTATGACCCACTAAGTGAACTCGATCCATTACAGTTAGACAGGCTTCAGGTGCACCTAAAAACACTTCTACATAAATTCTTTGAAAACCGGTAACCGGCGATGGCAGTGGGAAGAATTTGACATTTACAATTGCACCACCAAACTGTTGAAATGCTAGGCTACAAAAATATTTTGTGTTTCTGCAAAATCTTTTGTACTGAGATACCCAACAAAACAAAAATAAAGAACTCTAACAAAGCATCGTCAACCTGAGAGATGGCTTAATCAAGTATGCCAATTGCCATGAGTAAAAGAACCAACAGGTTTTATATTTTAAAAATAGATGAAACAAACGACATCAAGCTCAAAAAGTCAATACTCACCAGTATCGCGAATTTTTGATAGCATCAGTCCGAAAATAAATTAATTCCAAGTTCTATCTTTGTAAGGAGAACTTCCACTGTTGAAGGGACGATTCAAACTTTGCGGTTTCTGTGGCTGTAATCATTAGGCCTACCGTTTTTCCTATGTTGGTGGTGCCAATTACAGGTGAATCGCTCGGCAAGTCGTCCGATTGATGGCAGGAAAAGACTGGTCCTGAAGGATTCGTGAGGTATTTTGCTTTCGTTAATTCACGTTGGATTGCGAGAGATTCTAATCCTAAACTGTGAGTTTATTAGGCCATGCAAAGTTAATTGTTTGGTTTGCATGCACGTGCGGCTGCCTTAAATTATCGCGGGTCAAATTTTTTTTATCTAAATCTTGGTCCACCCGCTAAAATTCATGTTTTTCTCCAAATATTGACCGTTTTGACATTCCAGTGTACTATTTTAACCGGCTCGAAACGAGCTTGACAATGGTTTTAATTTCAAGCCTCGAACTCAAACCACTAAGAAGTTATTTGGCTAAATATTTTAAAACTAAATATTTCTAATACTGTGACATAAATACCATATTAGCAGAATATTACACTTTAGGCTGCCTGCATACTCTTTTAGCTTTGAGCAAGATACATGACAAAGAAATGTGATCAGTTAAATAAAATAAAATGCCTCGTTGCCTGGTGCTTCAATTTTCAACCTTGCCCGTAAATTAAACAATTTCTTTTGCGTGGCCTTAGGGATGGGTTAGTTTCATTTATTTTTACTTTGGTCCAGGTTTCGATTTTCATGTCCACAAAACCGCAGTTTCTGTATCGGTTTTTACCCTCCTTCACGCCAACCAGATATTTCTATTTTTTTTTCTTGTAGGCCTTAACAGTAGTTTTACCAGCATCTAACCCGCTCCTGCTTTCATTTCCAGCAGCTTCACAGACAAGGGTCTAGTTGTGGCACCATTTTCCTCTACTATTTTCTTTTTAAGTGACTAGGAGCTTTGCTGTAAAATAACAACACAACACAAGAAAACAACAAATCAATCTTTGATTTTTCGAAGACTGTGCACGACAAATCGACTTAAAATCCGAATCAGTTTCTGTCTTCAGTAAAAACCAAAAAATTCAGTTTCAGTTTCGGTTACTGATCCATCCATAGAGTTTATTAACAAAGTTTTCTAACAAGGACTCCACTGACTGCAAACACTATTGGATTACTTCATGCAAATTAATATTAAAATTACTGTACAATAGGCAATTTCACAAGTGTTTCAACTTAGTTCTATACTTTGGTCATAATACTGTTCATGCATAGCCTAATACTGAATGTCTTGTTTACAGAAGCACCTGTTTAATACTCCAAGGTTTTCCAAAAAAAAAATTATTCATCAATGTTTAACAGTAATTTTCATATAGCACCATTATTTACACCTTTTAATTGCCTTCATGATTAACATAATATTGCACATAATAAGTAAATAAAGATACAAGGATTACAATAATTGTTTAGGCCTAGCATGGACACTAGTGAAACTGAGTAGGCTTACCTGCCCAACATGGCTTCCAGTCAGGCTTGAAGCAACCTTCTCCACTCACTGACTCACACCTGGAGACAGCCTTTTGTCACCCAAATTTACCTCAAGTTCACTGACAATAATAATTTACTTCTATGCCACTCAACTCACAACACTGATCCAGCCTTGTCCTGCCCTTGTGTACTCACCTGGACCACATCAGCATGCAATTGAGCAAAGCATTTTTACTGTTAAAACTACTCTTACTGTTCAGGTAAACTTGGTCACATGGTACCTTAATCAGTGTCATCAATGACATTCAACCAATCAGTAACTAGCATCAGTATGACATTACTTCTGGTGTCACAAACTGGAAGTAATTGAGCTGGTGTTGTACAAAACAGGAAGTAATGGAGGTGGTGTTGTACAAAAAGTTATCCTTGCAGCCAATTATATACTAAATGTATGTTATGAGCTTGAATATGCCAAATAGCAAATTTAGTGAGAACAGAAGTTATACATGCTGATTAAAATCGGGTAATACCACATCTGGGCCCTAGCAGGTGGCACTAAACTTTCAAGTAAAGTTATTGGTTAATAGTACTCCCTAAAACACTAAATGTGAAGTTGCACTGCTACAGTATCGAATAAATTTCTCATACATTTGTTAGTTGTTATCCTATTGATTTGGCGGTATTTCGTCAGATAAAGTAAGACTACGTTATTAACCTAAGCTTGGTTGGGAAGTCAGAAATGTGCCCTAAAATAGTGGAAAATGCTTCAGCTTTCGAGTGCTCTGCTCTGAACCCCTTTAGGGAAGCTCACAGCGTTCCTACAGGCTCCCTAGCTGGATTTAACGCGTCCCTCCAAAAGTACTTTCTCGTTGCATTACTGTATGTGTTGAAACATGTTGGTAAAACAGTTGGTCGTTAAGACAATTTAATATTTTAGTTCCCAGATACTTAGGTCAATTGTGCGTACTGTTCATTCACTCTTGTTTGTGCTAGCTAGACATCGCCTGTACATTTATTAAATGTTAGCTGTCTTTATGCCTAGAAAAGGAATGGACTTCAATCGTTTCCTCTTATTAGGTCTACGCCTAGAACAAAAATGTGGTCGTAAGCTATCTGTGCTAATGGTTCATTGCCTTCATGGGTGTAGGTTCTCTTAGAGATAGGTCTGTCTCATTTGTTGACTTTATGTGTTTCATATGACCACAAAACCGCGGTTTCATTTTTGTTTTTGCCCATCGCTCCCCGCTCAGTTTGCAAGTTTTATTCATTTTTTTCTAAGATTAGTTTGCCCCCTATTACTTGAGTAGCTTCCAACTCCTGTTTTGGCAGCGTTATTGACGACGCGTTAGGCTGTTTCATTATTATTCTCCACTATTTTCTACTAAGATGTATGTGACTACCATAGATTCTACTTATTAATTGGATTCAGAAGCTGGAATGCAGAAAATATCATTTCAAGTGCAAAGTGAACTAACTTAACAATTAACGAAGTTTGCAATTGAATGCCTAGGATAGTTTGGAGGGGAGAGCGTAAATATCATTAACGTACACCTATGACCATTTTCATCCAGTGGTGGATTTAAGAAAATAGCCTTGGGGGAGCAAAGCCCTTGGCTATAAGCCC
>JAHWFP010196579.1:0-26447 GCA_023313725.1 Lithobius niger | reverse complement strand
GTTGCCACTCGCCATTTGGCGACTAAAAATCAGCAGTTGGCAACTTGAATTTCGCCGTACTAGCCAGCCAAAATGGTGAATAGTAATAGAGAAGAACACTCAAATGTGGATATTTCGGGAACCGTATACAGGGGTCGCAGCAAACCTAAAAAAAAACCTAAATTTTAATTTTGACCCTGTATTTTCGACTAAATTATATGAAACGAGGATCAACGCCAATAGAGTGAGCAACGAAAATTATGTCAGAACAAGAGTTAATCATCTTTTCTACTCTAAGTGTGCTGAATGAAATGAACAGACAAAAAAAACCCTATGAAGTCTATTTACTAGCAGACCTATAAAAACCTGTATTTTTAATTTTAAAACCTATTTTGTAACTGGAGGTCTGTGAGGTCTGTGTGTAAGCTACAGATAAACGGTTTGCAGTATTATGCTCAGATTTAAAAGGGCTATATAACTGCATTTACTCAAATAATAGGCTACTTGGTCTAAAGAAAACTATACAATTTCGTAAATTAGAAAAAGAAATCACGCATCTTGCAAGATAAGATGTATTTGGTATGTGGAGAGTAGAAATTTAGAAATGGTGAGTGTTTTCTAAAGCAAAGTGGCAACTGGTCCTGAATCGGCATACAAGAGGGTTGCTTGTTTTCAATTGGCGGTTTTTAAAGATTAGGAGTCGGTCGACTAAACTCGAGATGTGCTAAATAGTATATACTCTGTTTTCGCATCGTAAGTGAATGTTAAGTGTTTTTTGTTTGGACACTGTTTAAGTATTTTATTACAAGTAACTAGTATCCCAGCCAGCCGAAGCCAAGTCAGCAGCCCTGCTCTTATAATAAACTCGACAACATCAGTATTGTTTTTTCGTCTTTTTTTTTTTAAGGATCAGTATGCTGAAGCTGGTTGATATAGAAGAGAGGTGCCGATAGCGTGGGGTGCAGGTCCAGTTTGGGACCCAGGCCAGTCCGCCTGTGCTAGTAGGCTACTGTCCTACAGCTTGCTTTCATATTTTGATGAGAGTGAGCGATATTAAATGTGACCAATGATTTTGAGCTGTTTTTATCTGAACAATTCTGAAAAGCGTTAAAGACCACTGTTAATTACCGTAGTAGGTTGCAGCTGTTTTAAGTATAGCTCTGCAAGTTATGCATGCATGCAATGAAAAGGTACCAGGGTATAATGGCGTAGCTGGGGTACAACTGAAGTGACAGGGTATATAATCACCTGGTTATACCGTGGGTCCTATATCTTTCCACCATGGTAGTAGGAGTGTGCGAAAATCGAAACTTTCAATTCGATTTTAATTTTATTATGATGTCGAAATCAAATCGAATCCCTCTGAATGAAAATCGAAAAATGTATTACTATGGAGGGTAACGAGATGAATTATTTTCTATTTTCTGAAATTTTTCAATAAATACACTTAAAGTTTAACATAAAAATTTGAAACTAGTAAAACATTAACTTTAGTCAAAAATTTGTAATAACTTCATTTTATGTGGGCAACTATGTATGGTACCATGTTAACCATTGTTAAATAGTGCAGCAATTGCTGTAAAACATGCCCTAAAATTACAACAGTAAGATTTCGTTTTAAACTAGTGTAAGTTTAATTGTGTGAAGTTAATTTGACTAAATAAAATCTAAGGATGGTGCTATTCAAAAGAAGGGTGGAAATAAGGTGAAAGCTTGCTTTTTAACTTTGTGTTAACACACAATTCAAAGTTTAGGTTGCAAATATTGAAGACATTAGTGAATGTAATTACTGAAACTTGATAATTTTTTCAAAGGCTAGCCCTTATGGAAACAAATTGAAAAACGAAAAATAAATTGAGTTTCGAATCGAATAATAGGCTAATGGAAATCGAGGTGTTCTCCAAATCGATCGAAATCAAACCTAAAATATTAAAACCAAACACCCCTACATGGTAATACGCGGGATAATACTCGGGATGATTCAAAAGATTATTCAGCATAAACAAAAAATGGGTTTGGAAGACGACAAGTTAGAGCAAAAAAGCTTGTTCAATGTTCATAAACCCAAACAAGTAATTTGGCACAGCCCAAATTAACCTCCAATTAAGGCAGACATTTTTTCGTTTGAAAGAAACTTGTTGCAGAAGGGCTGAAAATATGCTTTTGGTTATGGGTGCAGAAATCTACCGGCCATTTGCCAGTTGGCAATTAAATTGGGCAGGTTTGCGATTAAAATATTTGTCCTAGTAGCCAATTTGGTGGGTGATAAATAAGGCTGAAATGAACTAGACATATTTTCACTTCTTGTTGGCAGATTTTATAGGGGTTTTTCGTCAGCTTTCCGATGGTCGTAATCCCAAGCTAGAGCTCAAAAAAAGTTTTCAAAACCTGTGTATCTACAAGACCAGTAAACATTCCACAATTTATAAGAAACTTGTGCTTGACAAGATTCATGGTCACTGCATGTAGACTGAATGGTTTTTTTTTAATTGGTTACTGGCTTCCAGTTTCTAGAAACCAAACTTTTTAATTGGCGACTAAAATTTGTGCTGTACAGGCTGATGGTGAATTGAGAAAAATGTGAATGTGCTGCTATACTTCTGGGGGTTACCAAACTGAGTAGCCTATTTTTTTTTTATTAAATTTGGTTGCATGTTGCTTACTGTTGACTTAAATAAATAACTGCATTGTTCAGTTGAAAATGTCAGAATTTAAGGTCGTTGAATTATGTAAATTTTACTTCAGGTAAGGTATGCAATTTTGTCAGTAATTTTTGTTGTGTGTGCTTTGTTTTAGTTCCGCGATTGGATTTGGTGAAGCCAGCGCTAGGTTATCACGGACTCGTGAAGGAAGACGAGCTGACGGTAGAAGTGACACCCAAAATCCGAGCAGTTGGAGGTAAATTGTAATATGTTGCAAAGTCATTTTCTGTTAAAAGAAAAATATGGCCTATTAGGTACAATTTGGGGTGTGTGCAAGTCTGTTGGGAAACTCATGAATGAAGTGTTTTTCACTCTTAATTTTAGCATGTGACGTTGGAAAGGCTTGAATTTTTTTTTTACTTAGTAATGATTACCCTGACTACTCAATTACGTAAGTTAATTCACAAATTTAGATTAACATGTACCAATTTATGTTGAGGTGGGGAAAGGGTGGAGAGGGTTACTTTTTTTTGGCAGGAAAGTAGGCTTGTGTTTAATGATCAAAACATATTTTGGCACATTTCAGTAAGATTTAATGGCTTTTTATCTTAATTTGTTACCGGTAGTCTTGACTTCACTGTGTGTGTGGAAATCAGTTGACCTGAAAGTAGCATAAAATAAATTTAGTAAGGACGTAAGTGCATTAACAGCGATTTAGGAAGTGCCTTAAAATAAGGTTAAGAAAAGTAAAAATACTCCTAATAGAAGGTTTATCTTTAAAAAAAAAATAGTTCAATTAATTCGTTTTGAATAACACAGTGAAATGATGCTTATTAACTCAAACGATGAATAATAATGTAGTGTATGTGTGCATCTCATTGCAGCGGATATCTGCAAATTCCAAATTGTGAGTAAGCCTCATGGAGAAGTACCATTCCAGCTTCATGTTGTGGACAAACACAAGGGAGAAGCTGAATTGGTAGCGAAGAAAGAACTGAATTGCGAGAAAAGGAAAAACTATAAGTTTAGCATTGCGGCTATCAGTTGTGATGGACATCGTTCTGAGAAGTAAGTGATCGGACAAATTGCGTTAGGAGAGACACGGACCTTTAAATTTTATATGTACAGTAATTCGTGTTTTAAAGTGTATAGACTTGTGCTGCTAATTTGGGAAAAATCAGATGTAATTCGTTTACTAAACTTATTTCTAGACACTTATCTTGTCACCTTATCAATTACAACCTTTATATCGTAAGGTCTAGTGTTGCACGGTAAATCGGTACTCACGGTATCCGGGTAAACAAAATTATATTATCAGTATCGTTCCGTTTTTAGCACCACGGTATTACCGTAGCAGCAGTATTATCGTGATTCTGATGACCATTCACGAACCCTCTTTACCCTCTTTTTCATTTTGGGTGGCAGCAATTTTAACTAAATTCGCACAAGTAAGCTTTTTCCTCGTCCTAATGTTTCGGAAGTGTAATTAAATTTTCATGGGCAGTATGCTAGTTGAATAAGTTTTATTTTCTTATCTTTAGAAAAGCACATTTCAGTTACAAGTAATTAATTACAAAGGAACACACGAAAAATACTGTGTATTGAAATGAAGATGTATATATTTTGCCACGAAAATGCTCTGAATGCACGCAATTAAATTTTAAAACAGTTTTAAGTTGATTTTTTTTCTTCTAATTCTTATTATGCTTCTGATATATTGAGGAATGAAAAGCACCTGGATAAAACACCGGAGAAAACTTCTCACGCTGTAAAATAAATTGCATTTAAAATTGCCACACCCCATCTCCCTTCCCGCCACCGTTAAATAAGGCATCCTTCCTCTCCCATAAACTTCTAACTGAATAAAAAATAGGATGAAATAACAAAACAGCTATAAGCATTTTTTCAAATTGTTTTTTGAGTGCTGTTGTTTTCAAATGTGTATTGTTATTCTGATCTTATTACTACCACTACTGTTTTTCCCCAATGTTTTCTCCTTGAAATCTATAGATCACAAATGTAACGCTCAAATTCAAAAACAAAAATACATTCAGTACGGTATTTTGCAAATTTTCCATACTGAATGTATTTTTGTTTTTGAATTTGAGTGTTAACATTTGTGCTCGATTGATTTCGAACATTCAAAGTAGAAGATGGTTCATTTTTTCCTTGAAATCTGTTTCGACAAATAATTAACTTCAAAAATCCAAAGCAAACAAGATAAGATTTTGTTTTAAACTGTAAATCTAATTATTTAAGAGATTTTTTCCTTGCTGGCCGAATTCCTAGTAGAAATCTGGCTGCTCTGCTAACCTTCAACTTAATCCCTTGAAATTAGATTGGCTGACTTATAATGTCCATGCTGGACCTCCCTTCCCTGAACCTCCCCTCCATTCTGGTCTATTCGTGAAGTGGATCCGTATAGACCTTCGAGAAAAGCTGAGCTGTCGAATAATAAATAGAAAAGAAGTTTCTTACCTTTAGTAGAACTAAGCATAGACCCCTAACCTGGAACTAACAATAAGCTAAACTGCTATTAAACTTGACATTTTGCTCATTAGAAAGTATCAACTATTTGTAGTGATGTTAGGTGTAATTGTAACGGAACTACTGTTATCAAGGATCTTCGCGATAGTGAAGATAAGGTAAACATTTGAGTTGCTCAACATGTGAATCACACGGCCAGTGTTGTTTTTTACTTGTAAATAGCAGCGGATAGTGCTGCACCCCAAATAACCTAAGTACATAATACAGGGTGGTTCTCAAAAAATAAACAACTTTAAAATTTTAAGTTTTTGAAGAACAAAAAGTGCAAAGGGGCTCCTTTTCGTGATGTAAAATCCAATTCTGAAAAATGGGTCCTATTTCTGGAAAAGATTAAAAAGATTTTTCAGAGTTTCTTTCTCAAAAATATTGCAAAATAGGATCTACTTCTTATTGGAATTAGAATTGGATTTCAATCCAGAAAAGTGTTGTCCCTGTTTTCAAAATCTTATTATAAAATATTGGACTTACAAAAAACCTTGGATACTTAAAAATGTATTTTGTTTTCAGTGTTACAGTTCATGTATCTGTTGTGGACGTTAATGAGTACGAACCACGCTTTAAGCAGCAAGATTATGTTGTGGAAGTGGATGAAGGACGTTTGTATGATGAGATCATACAGGTGGAAGCAACTGATGAAGACTGTTCACCCAAATATGGTGATATTTGCAAGTATGAGATACTCAGTGCTGAGCAACCATTCACCATTGATCCAGATGGTAAATTCACTGATTTATTAACTTGGAAATTTTAAGCGAATTTCAGGGTTTGTACTGTTGCTGAAAAACCTAGTATGTCCTTATTTTTCATTTTTTCATTTGCAAGGCCTTGGAAGACATTGAAAAATTTAAATACCGGCATGTAATAGGCCTATCAAATATGCAAGTCCTAACTATTGTTTGGCCTATTTCGTTTAAAGATTTGTGATTCAGCAAAATATACTTGGATTTTGTGAAATTTGTTACTTACGCCAATATCCTTTTAAGTTTTTGAAATTGATCTTGCTAAAGTTTACAAACCCTGAAACATATTTGTGTTATTGTGTGGGCAAGTGTTTCCATTTTAGACTTGGAACTAACTAAATGATTTCAGTGTAACACCAGACCAAATCAAAATTTTTGGAAATGATTTTACTAGAATGCTCCTTCATTGAATTGAGATAAAAGGGAGTTGATTGGAATTTAGTAAGGCTGTACCGAACGAGAATTTTTCAGCCGAACCGAACCAAACCGAACAAATCTTAAATAAGCCGAACACCGAACATATCCGAACCGAACAAAAAAGTCCAAAGATGTTGAAACTCTGTTTAAACATAAAAAAATGTCCACTACTTTTACATTTTCCCTTATAACGTCTGAACCGTTAGAGCTAGGAACTTGTGGTTTGGACCAACAGAAAGCTGGCGAAAAAACCTTCAAAATGGTGTATTCAAACATCAAAATCCGTCGATTAGAAGTGGAAATATGTTCGGTTTGGTATTTTGCATTTGAAAGACCGAACACCGAACCGAACCGAACACCCTCTGTTCGGCCACGTTCGGTTCGGTTTGTTCGGTTCGGTACAGCCTTAGAATTTAGTGATGGCCGTCTGTTGAATCCATGTATGCTGTCTTGACTTGCCAATTAATTCTTTTGATTTGTCTTGATTTACAATAAGGTAATTAAAGTATTAGTATTACCTGACTTCGCTGTAATGAGGCAGTGAAAAAAGTTAAATGTATTACATTGACTGAAATGTACTTTTAAGTACTGTATGTAAATTATGAATTAGTTGAAATATGCAGTGGATGTGTGACGAATTAGTACGAAAATTTAAAATATAATCTTGGATTTGGTATGATTATTGGTAAATTAAGCAGAGCTGGACGATCCTCTTCTAATTGACGGATTTTGATGTTTGAATTGGCGTTGTGGGCGGTAACTGAAAATGTTCAGCCTGTGCCGGTAACAAGCTTAGTACCCCGGTAGTCGGTTTTCCCCGTTACTTACGGAAGAGGCGGTATCTGGTATTATAGTGCTGTAGTGCCAAGACCCGATTTTTTAAATAACAAATTTTATTGAAAAAATTTGTTTTGTTGATATAAATCGATCACAAATGTAACGCTCAAATTCACAAACAAAAATACATTCAGTACGGTATTTTGCAAATTTTCGATAGGCCTAATAGTCCGATTCGTGTTAATTTCGGTCTCTCCTATCTTCTTCAGGCTTCCATTCTTGTACTTCTGTTTTACATTGCCACGAGTATTAGGCACAAAATCATCGATTGGGACCAAACTACTACTCTGCTAGTGTCTAATAGTAAAAGGGATTTACATATAACACTGTGTGGAGAGCGGAACACCTCTCATGAATCTACATGGACCGTCAACCCTAACATCAAGTTCCTGATTAGTAAAGAGTGGGGCACACTTATTATGCAAATGGAATCGTGCGCGCATTGAGCAGACGACACGCGAGAAGTACAGTGTGCAACGGTTTCCACGCATTTTCAAAAACACTGGCACTCGTGGCAATGTAAACCAAAAGCAAGAAGAAATAGGAGAGACCGAAATTAACTCCACTCAGACTATTAGGCCTATCGAAAATTCGCAAAATTTTTGTTTTTGAATTTGAGCATTACATTTGTGATCGATTGATTTTAAACATTCAAAGTAGAAGATGGTTCATTTTGTTGATATAGTTTTTATTTTTTTAATCTCTAAAATTTGTTGTTACATGCTATCCATGTAGAAATGCAAATATAAACAAAATGCTGGTTGTCCATCAAAGTTATGCAAATTATGGCTCTACTTTGTGCTTTGTTTTAGAATTCCAATTTTACCATTGTTGATTTTTAGCTGATTGTTGCACTGGTTTGAGCCCTACAACACAAAGACTAAATGAACTATTGTTTTTTAGCCCTTTTTTTCATATTAAAACAATACTGGTATTCAACAATCACTTTTCAATACTGGTATTGTAACAATACACGGTAGCCTACACGTGAGAACGTGTAGCCTATACCATTTTGAAGGTGTTTTTGCCAGCTCCTAACTCTACATGTTCAGAAGTTATGAGGGAAAATGTAAAAGTAGAAGAGATTACGTTAGGCTTAAAATCGGGATTCCGCATCTGTACACTTACAACTTTACAAGTCCATACGAACATACCTGCATTTGTTGAAGAAACTTGCTCTTTGATAAAAATGAATCTTTGTTGATTGATTTGTTTAATATTTTATTTTAAAGATTGATTGGTTTGGTACATTTTTGTTTGGTTCGGAAGTATTTGCTCGGTGTTCGGGTCAGGTGAAAAGATTTCGGTATAGCCTTAGAGATTTGTGTACTCGTGTTGTATTCAAACCTTAAGTGTTGGGATCTACCAATGAGGTTTTCTGATGGCATTGTTAGGGTAACTGATCCAATCTGATACCATCCCTGTACTTACACTGAACCTGACAAGCTTCTTCCTTGTAAATAACTTCGTTGAAGCAAGGAAGTAATTGAGTGGCATTGTACTTTCTCAACTGTCTTTTTTTTTTAAGTACTGTTAGTGCCCTCCCCTTAAAATGAGCAGAATGGAGAAAGGCCCTGGGGGCATTGACTCGGTGAATTACTGTAGGCGCCGTAAAAAAAAATTGCGCAAAAATATTTCATCTCTTGCCTGAAAACTGCAAACTATGTTTCACATGATTAGATATGCTTGCAACTTGCCGGAGTAAATTCTGGATAAAAAGGTTGAAACTCTAAATTTGAAACTTATCTCCTTGAATATTCTGTATGGCTTGGGCTACTTTATCATTCAGAATATTGGTTAAACTGTGAAGTGATGAATGGGGAGAACGATGCAAGGGTAAATTTTGCGTCTGACTTGAGTCAAATTTGTACATTATGCCACTCGAATACTGACTTCACCATCCTACCTATTGGCGATACAGATACAAATCTAAATATTGGCCGATTCCTAGCTATTTGTGTCCGTAAAATATGCTCTTATCCGTTTATTAAAAATTGCTGTGCATTACAACAGTTTTTTTTTCATTTTTTTAAGGTAAAATAAGAAACACTGAGGCATTAGAATGGGAAAAGTCTCACAACCACATCTTGAGAGTAGTGGCGTACGATTGCGGCATGAAACGATCAAAACCAGTGATGGTGACCATTAAAGTGAACCGTGTGTGTCATTTAGGATGGAAAGGTATGGCAGATTAATGGTACGGCTGTCAACTTCTTAATGTGTTGCTTATTACATATTAATGATTTACTTTGCTACAGGCATCCAGGAGCGCATAGAATACACACCTGGTTCTGGCCGCAGAGTTCTATTTCCTGGTGCTCAATTAGAATTGTGTGAAGTTCCTTGTCAAGTGGAGCATATGACCACTAAAATAACGTTGGCAACCCAACATATTGGGAAAGGCTGTGATCGCGATACTTATTCTGTAGAGTCACAACGGAAACTTTGCGGTAAGTAGCTTGCACCGAAACTTCATCTTTGGCAGAATTATGGGTCGTTAAATTATTTTGTTATTTAGTTATTTGTAAGATCGATGTAACTCCGTTCATAAACAAATGTTTCAAACAAATACCCACGATACCATAACTTCCTCACTTTGCTCGCTTATTCAGCGGTGTGCCTAGCTTCACCAGGCGAAGTTGTTAATCAGCAAAATTCACCACTGAAGAAAGCTGCATGGCACACCTCTGGGTTCTGTCACCCAGTTAGTGAACACAGCAATTTTTTTAATTTGTGTAGCTGCTGCTGTTGCGCATTTTCCTCGGCAAGTGGCGACAACTGTTTGTAATGGTTGGAGCGCAGCAGCAACTTCACAAACTTCAAAAATAGTCGTTTTACATAGAGCGGAGGACTGATCAACTTTATTTTCAACTTGCATCTGCCCAAGCGAAATACATGCGTTAATAAATAAGCAACATAATTTTAATTATGTAGATCTTCATATTACGGTAATCAGTAAGGCCGCTGGGCTATAAACCTACTAATGAATATCTAGCTTTGCGAAGGGTTCCTGGAAACCCAATAAAAGAACCTGTATTCACAAAATTGTGGAAAGAAAACAGAACCTACATTTGCTAGTAAGACAGCACAACATTATACCACCCTAATGCTAGGAAGCATCGTCCGCACAGAAATCTGAGGTTTTCTTTTTTTTTTTCCTGTTATCCTTGATTTCATCATATTGAGGATTGTCAGTTGTAGGCACCGTGATAGTTATGAAACGTCGTAATCTAACTGCTCTGAAAATGAGGTTTTGACATCGCACATGTAAGTTTTGCTTAACGTGTGAAATCACAATAACATGCAAAATCTACCGTATCCTGGTATCTAGAATACCCAACAAAATCCAACAAATCATGTTTATTTTTTTGCACTTACACTTAAGCACACACTTTTCATCAGACAATTTTGCATTCCGAGCAGACAATTTTACATTTTCAACAGACACTTTCCATTCTGGATACCAGATACTTTGGTAGATTTTGCATGTGTGTCACAATTGTTACGGTAATATTTTCACCTCTGAAATTTTTATTTCTGAACGAAGGTATCAGAATTCACCTTTGAAGATTTCTTTGAAGCACTTTTCAATAGAAGCACAATATTACACAAATTTCGAATTGTCATTAAACTAACATCATGGCGAATTTTCGACAGTCTGGAGTTTGCTGGAGCTAGTATTTGCACAGCCGACTGTCTTCATAAGGCCTCTTTTTCACGTCTTTTCCCTTGTTTACCTTGTTAGTGGTTTTGAGAACTGGCTGTTTAGTCGTGATCACTGATGTTTGGTGGGCAAGTTCTCCACTTTTTTCTGTAGATCTGCACAAAAATCTTTACTAATTGAATGGCTGGGTCGGTTAAACGCTTACAACTGCACAACCTTAAAAAAGATATACTGTACTGCAGCTTACTGTAATAGTACTCATTATTAAAGCGGCACTGATATCATCAACTTTACCGATCCGGCTTTTTAAAAATTAACGGTACCGATACTGATCTCCAAAATTGTATCCCCAATTTTTCATAAAACGGTGTAGTTTTCTGCAAAAGTCCAAGAATTGTTAAAATATTATAAAAATTTAATACGAACCCACAGTTAAAATATATTTAGAAAGACACTCTGTGATTTCCTGACAAAATGCTGCGAACCGCAGGTCATAGTCTCAAACGGTTCCATAGTTATCGATATTTCTGCAAAAGTTGACGAAACCGATACTGCAAATATCGGCGACCGATTCGATCGGTATCGGTGCAGCCCTCGTCGTATACTTCTGTAAAAAATTAACACCTTAACACATGGTATCTGGCGGGAAGAAAAAGTAGTGTTTAAAGATGGTTCGATGGAACCTGGTTCATTTCAAAGTCCGGTCCAGGGCACTGAGGGCGGTTCGATACAGCCTTAGTACATGGTATAGGAATTGTTACTTCTATCAGGAGCCTATAGAAAACAACTAGGAGCGTGTGTCGGTAACTTCCACTACAGTGTTAAGTCAGGAGCGGCTACAGTGGTGTACAAATTTGTTACCAGAGGTCGCACCTGCACGAGATGATGAGAGGTGTGCGTCACGTTCTCAATGTTAATTTTCCGTCCTTTGTTTTTAAACAATAAGTGTTTAACATGGAAACAATACCAAAGTAATAATAAAAAAACTAAACAAACACATAATCAGTTGTTCGTAAGTTGCTCTAACCAACAATAAAATAGAGCGTTGCTTTCGTAGCACACGTCTGCCTCGCGTGCTAAGTTCAGTTTCGATTTTAGACAACTTGGCGCAGACGCAGTATTGTTGCTCCTTCTGGCGTTGGAATTTCGTACTAAATTAAACGCTTCTTACATAGACCAGCCACACACGCTCCTAGTTTTCTATAGGCTCCTGCTTCTATGCATATGAATGACGAGTAACGTTGGTTTTAGGTGCAAGTGCTGACAGTGTGGATTTGTTGCCTACGCCTGGTATTGGTGCGGAATGGACAAAAACACTTCCTACTGATGATGGTCATGAAAGTGATCAAATATACGAATTTGATGGGGTAACAAATGCTGTGGTTATACCACCTTCAACATTGCCGCATAATTTAACGGACAACTTTACCATCTCGACATGGATGAAACATCAGCAGCATACAGAAAACAACTCGCATGCACGCGAATACATTATCTGCAGTGCTGATGACCACAGTAAGTAAACTAGACTTAGCTTATTACTAGATTACGGTTTTTTTGGTATCCTTGTTCCTGATAAGTCCTATTTGTATTTTACTTCCAGAGATGGGTCGTCCCCATTATGCCCTCTTTGTGCGCAATTGTCGTTTAATTCTTCTGCTGAGACGCGATTACACTCAAGAGAACATGAACACATTTCGGCCTGCAGAATGGAGGTGGAAACTGTCGCAAGCGTGCGATAATGAGTGGCATCATTATGCAGTAAATGTAAATTTCCCTGAGGTAAGTTTTGGCTGAAGTACATGGGCATTTACCAAAAAGTTATTATTGAAGGAGCCGTACCTTTTCAGATGACTACCTTATTATATGTATGTAACACTTAATTTTAAAACGTGTGGCCGAATTGTTTTCAATTTCTTTCTGTTTTAATTTTTTTTATCCCTCGGATATAGGGCTGGTACTTTCCGGTTTTTTAGATATCCGTTTAACCGGTTTTTTTTCCGGTCGGTTACACGAAAACCGTTTTTACGTTTAAAAAAAAAAAAAGCCAAAAAATTTCACACCTGCGTAATATATTATTAAAAAACAAGATGGAAAAAATATGATTTAGGCCTTGGTAAGACAAGCAAAATTATTGACTACATGTTGCATTTTGGGATTTAAACTAGAAGAAAGTTGAAGTTGATACATTTAAGTATTTACTTTATCAAGAATTTTGACTTTATGTAGCTTTAAAATTTCTACAAGATGGCTTAGGCCTATTTACGACAACGTAAGCCAAAAACAAAACAAAACTTAACACAACGTTTTCGTTATTAATGTTCCATTCATTTCAAATTATGAGCTAGAAAAATTAGCATGTTTGCGTTTTCAGGTAGCGACGCATTTCGTTTACGTTTTATGACGGCGCTTCCCTGCCACTCGCGCTAGCTATAGACGAGTCCACTTCTCCATGACGCGGGGAGGGCAGATGCTGGGCAAGCTTATTATTTTAACTGCCTCGTGTACGCGCTGACGATCAGCAGTTTGTTTCAAAGAAAGTAAGCAACTTCGATAGGACAACAAGCCCACGCGGATTATTTGTAAATAAGCTGTCCCCTACCCACCCCGGTTTTCTACTTTCACTGATTTTGAGTGTTTGGATTAGTAGGCCTAAATGATGCCACTTGGCTATTTTTGGCTCATTCATCGCGGGTTTTGAATGGTGCCCGCATCAAACGTTTTTCGGATATGGGTTTTATAATCCGTGTAACCGAACGTGGAACGGTTTCCGGTTAACCGTGTAACCGATCCCAGCCCTACTCGGATAGCATTAAATGAACTTTCCTAACATTGCAAATAAAAATACACTGACTCCATAACAGCGAACAGAATTACGTGCAAATTTCTTTGCAATGTCATTAGTACGCCATAGTAATTCAAAACACCGGTTGCCGGTTTTATCTGAAACGAAATTTCCAAACAGTTTAGTGCAATCATCCAACCATAATTATGTACACATATAACAAAACCTGTATGTGTTTAACCAAAAACTGGTTATTAGGCAATTTCCTAATCTAATCAAAACAATTTTTTAGTAACTGCACACCCCGAGTAATATACATTTTGATTTTATTTTGTACTCCTAAATTAGGTGACTTTGTACGTTGATGGCCAAAAGTTTCACGTAGAAAAGAAGAATCCCGAAGTGATCGATGATTGGCCGCTTCATAAAGCCCGTGGCATCAACACCACTTTGGTTGTAGGAGCTTGCTGGCATGGTAAGATGTGTTACAAGTGTACTGATTGATAACAAAAACAATAAATCATGTGGTAAAGGGTTAACGAAGCAAACATTCAGCATCAAAGACTGGTGTTGTGAGAATACTGCATTGGTTTACATATAAGGACAACAAAAAAATAGTTGGTTCTCAGGCCCTGCCTGATACTGGTTATTACTTCTTGCGCTATTTTCTACAGCAACTTAAATTTATTGCTGTACAAGGAAAAGAAATTCATTTAGGAAATAAGTATTATTTATTTAGCCTAACTTGGTATTCATTCGTACTCTATGTTAAGTTAACTGCTTGCAGCTCTGTAAAATTAGCATCTAAGTATTTTGGGCAGTTAAAAACAGACTTGAGTTACTTAGAGTAATTTTTGCATTGGTCCAGTCCGCAACCAGTACTGTTCTGTTTGGCACGTCCGGTCCAAAAAAATGTGAAGATTAGGGGTGGCATGATACACAATTTTTTTATCCCGATAAAACTTTTAAAATTATTGCGATAATCGATAATATCTTGATAAAACGAGTTTTGAAGATGGAGTAACCATTTTAATTTTCTTAATTTAAAAACACCTTGGGAAAAGCCTACCGTGCAACCTTCACTGAGTGAATTGAGTGGCATTCCCATTTGGCCAGTAGACATGAAAATGCACTTGCCATTGCCCATTACTTCCTCACCACGTAGGCACAATTTAGCAGTTGGGCTGCTACTATGTTTTAATATTGTTTGCATTAAACTAACTCTCTAAACAGCTAAAGTGGCTAGCACCAGTATTGCTCACATGGTTTGAGAGCCCTTGTAATTCCGCACACAATGCCGCAAACTGCTTGTTTCTAGCTATTACGGTATCCGAGATAAGAGAAAGTTAAGCATTGAGGTTTGCACGATTATTCAATAAATCAGAAAAAGTGTGATACAATAATCGACGAAAATTTTAATCGCGATTTTATCGAATTATCGATTATCGTGCCAACCCTAGTGAAGATGACATTCTATGGGATACAGATGACCCAAATGCTGTGACAGGGCAAATGTGCAGATCCTGTGACAGGACCAACTGCTCTCAGGGCGAAATACTGGTCAAACGGGTTCGATACAGCCTAGGACAGTACTGAAGATGACATCCTATGAGATACCGACGAGCCACATGCTTTG
This sequence comes from Lithobius niger, assembly GCA_023313725.1. Lineage (NCBI taxonomy): Eukaryota > Metazoa > Arthropoda > Chilopoda > Lithobiomorpha > Lithobiidae > Lithobius > Lithobius niger. The sequence goes on along the minus strand of JAHWFP010196579.1, from coordinate 11,200 downwards.
ACATGCAAGTGGCTACCAAGCCTTGTGTACCGAATTCCCAGTCTGATGCCTTTTCTACAAGTTCTGAAACTGATCATGAATTTGAAGAAAACACTGACACTGACTAGGACGCACTAAGTGATTAATAAAAGACAATAACTATCACTTATCTGGAAAAACACACGTTTTTGTCGAAATACTTAACAATTAAACGACACACAATTTCAAAACTAAGAATACCTCTCTCATTTACTGCTATTTTTCGACAGACCATTCTTCTGCTTCTTAAGGCAGTAACAGTATTGCAAAACTCAGTACTAAGTCATTGTTGTGGCACAATCCTTGGAAATGATGACGGGGGAGAGAGAATAAACGTATTTAAACTATAATTGTGCAAGCCTAGTCTATGAACTTGTAACTATGTAAGCTAAAGGGGTCTCCAGATGACTCTACGAGTGGAATTATATTTTTTGCTTGCAGGTGGAGAAAACAAGATGGGTCATCACTTAAAAGGCTTTTTGGCCGGACTTTCAATTCTACGAGGGAAGACAGAAAAGCCGTCAGTTTTAGCTTGCCTACACAAGTGCAAAGAAAGTTTGGAGGTACCTGGCATGGAATTGCTTGAACCAGGAATGGTAAGTTCTTTGGACAAAAACTTCATTTCTAAATGTAAGGTCATTTTCGTTATAAGATATGTCAGCGATTTGAAGTCTTACTGAATACCTATCTTTTAAAGCCAAAACTAATGTTCCTCTTCCTTAACATTTGAATTTTTCCTGAACAACGTAATAGATTCGATCTGTGTGATTTAAAATTTTAGTCACAGACATGTCAAGAAACAAAAACACACCTGAACCACCAGGAAGAACACAGTTCACAGTTCTACTTGAATTTTCGAATACCGTTCTCCTTCTTCAGAAAATCGTGCACAACACGGAGGAAAAATAAGTGCTCACATAACTATTCGTAAACAAAAATTCGAAACGACGCGCGTGGAGGAGCAGACCACGGCTCTACCCATTAATAGATCAGTGGTCTGCTCCACCACGCGCATCCTTTCGAATTTTTGTTTATGAATGGTTATGCGAGAACTTATTTTTCCTCCGTGTTGTGCGTGATTTTCTGAAGGAGAACGTGATTTTCTTCGAAAATTCAAGTATAACTGTGAACTGTTCTTCCTGGTGGTTCAGGTGTGTTTTTGTTTCTTAAAATGTCTTTGCAAAACCACTGTTATCGCCGTTTACCGGTTTTCGTTAAACTAGTCACAGAATTTGTCCAAGTGCAGACAGTCAGCAATCTGGAGATGGTGACGCTCAGACGGCAGTCTTAATCAGGCATTTACAAAAACTGTGCTTCACTTTGTCACGTCCGTTCGTCTGCTATTTGATGAAATCCAAATCTACCCAGAAATTTGCGAAGTCAGAACTTTGTCCTTTTTCTGTACAAAACTTACAGAAATTTCATTGGTGGTGCATAATTCTTAACCTGGAATTGCTGCTACTCGCCTGTTGAAAGAAGCTATCGCCCCTCCTCTTGCAATGCGCTCAAGAATACAGCCTACGTCAACTCCGGCTATTGTTCTGTGGTTCTTCAGGTTGAAACGCACAAGAAAAAACCATTTTTTCCCCCAATACTTCTCGATTGAATTGTAAAACTTATTTTTTTCCCCCTTGGCTTCAAACAAATATAGCGTCAATGTGTATTGTTTACTGCATTGCTATTTTAGGAACTACTGAACAACAATGACCTTACAGAAGTGGCCATTGAGGGTAACAACAAGACCAATTTGGAGACATTAGTACAAAAAGTAGCTTACACGAACTCAAGAGAATTTCCAACACCAGGCCGAAGGAGTCTGCGGCTTTACACTTCTGTGGCGTAAGTAATCAAAAAGCCATGTAAACTCCTATGATATTACTTGTCCGAAAAGAATGAAACTGGACTCGCACACAAGCCGCCGCCAGAAAAAAGATATTGCCAAAAAAAAAAGTGCGTGTAAGCCAAACGTTTTCTGCGCAATTCGTGGCCTGTAAAGATGTGAAAATGTTGATATTAACAAACAAGTACTTATGTTGTAACTAAGGCTCGGCCGATACCGATATTGGCATCGGTATCGGCACCGATACTAGCGGTATCGGTAGCGTATCGTATCGGCTAACTGTTTGGTCAAATATCGGTTTTTGCGATATCTTCGCCAAAAATTGTCCGTTTTTTATGTTCCAATACACCATTTTAACCGTTTTTTCGAGGGCTTTCCAATGGTGCTAATTTCAGAGCGATAGCTTCAGTCGTTCTCAAATTATTTAACAAAAACCAAAAAACGGTTTCCAAAAAGCGCATTTTACTGCAAGATGCTTCCTGATGGAGCTTTGAGATTTGGAATTTTTCATCAAATTTTGTTTCTGAATATTGAAGAAACATTAACTTTACTGGAAGTAATGCATTGAAGTATCGGCATCGGTATCGGTGATGTAGCATCGGACCGTATCGGTATCGGATCGGATCGTTCAAAGTTGGTATCGGCCGAGCCTTAGTTGTAACTGAACATTAGTCCTATTAAAAATTAGTAGTGAACAGCATTTTTTCTTATCCATTTGTAGGCTATGTTGGTTTAATATGGAAGTTTTTTGTTTTTTTTTTAGTAATAACTTCACAACGGTTAGGTATAGTTGGTGACTTGTAGTTTGTACCATTGGAAAGCTAGTGAAAAAAAAATGGCGTACTTCAACGCCAAAAATATTTCCAAAAAAGTGAGGTTTGTGTGCGAGACAATATAGTATACATTTCTTTAAGCCAGTGAGTTAGTTCCACTAAGTTCATAATCATACTTGATTCATGATTATGAACAAATCAAATTATTATAGAGTACACCAGGTCTTCAGTATAAAGTAGGGTTGTAAAAATCGCCAAAATTTGCTAAACGGTAATCGTCAAACATAATCCGGGCGATTAGCGATTAATCGTTTGTTTTCTAGCAATTTAGACCACAATAAAAAAAAATTCTTTCCACTGTGCAAATTGTTCACGAAAAATAAACGCTCGTCTAGTTTTAACATTCAATGTTTTAACGTTCAGAATTTTTTTAGTAATGAAAACGTAACACCAGAGTAATACGATGGTCCGTATTATATTTCTGCTCATATGGAGCGATTTTTTTTTCTCTCACCCATGGAGTGAGCACTAACCAAATTTTTATTTTTGCGTAAACTATTGGACACGATAATTTCAAAATTACTACTCGCACGCAATAGATATTCATTAACGTGCACAGAAAAAATCAGCTAAATGGCTTTAATAGTTTCAGAGAAGCATTTTTTTTTTAGATAACGAGCTTTAACGAACTAAAATTGAAAATCTCCGTGTTGAGAAAATGCGTCCGTAAGTCGGCATTAGTTAGGCTAAACGTCATTGTTCCAACCTGATAAGCGATAGTGTGAAGGTTTATAGGCTCCTTTTCCGATTTAGTTGTGCATCGTTGCTGCTGTTTTAATTTTTTAATGTTATGAAACATCTTTCTCGTGATTTTCTACGACTAACTGAACCACTAATATTGACTGAACACAAGCGCTCAAGTGAAATCCAAAGCGAGCGACGGCGGGCATGTTGAAATCACGCATTAGCCAATGAAAGCGCGCCAAGTCGGTCACGTGGTGCCAACTGGCCAATGAGGGAACGCGATCTTCAAATGCCTTGGCAAGCTAGCTTGAACAGCCAGAAACGACCTATTACAATATGCCTGATTGGCCAACGCCAAATGGCCACTGAGAAATAATGTTGAAAGGCCTGGGGAATTACCACTTTCCAACGAATCCAAGATGGCGGCGCCCAGTCATATGGTTCGTCCGCTACCGCTGATCGAAAATGACCAATTTTCGGCTTTCTAATTTCAAAAACAAAGAATGACACCGACATTTTCGCAGTTTTTAGTGAGACTACATTCACCTAAAGTGCTTTTCATAAAATTATAGACATCGGTAACAACGTTTTGTTTACAGAAATCGATGCACAACATAGCGAATTTCAGCTTTTCTCTTGTCGATTTTTTGGCCGAAAATAGTATTTTTCGAACCCGTAGTTCCAGGTAAATCTTCGACGTTGTGACTCTATTTCAGCCACATCGTTGCTGACATATATATACGTTCATATTGCTTAAAGGGAGGGTTTACAAAAAAAAAAAAACGATTAGTATTAAACGCAAATCACTAAACGTTTAAACGTTTTTCGACGATTAAACGTTTAAACGTTTAATCGTTACAACCCTAGTATAAAGTATAAAAAAAAATCAGAAAAATTAATATAGTTAATTGGTCGAGAGAGAGCGAAGCTAGGTCTAAACACTCTACTGAAATTGGATTTGGTTTGTCTGTGAGTACGTTTGTCAGTTTGAAACACGATACCATTCACAATTTTGTTCTGGTTTGATCATCATGACCGTCCGTCTTCATCAGGCCCTACTACAATCTTGAAAACTGCTTTAAACACCTTCCTCATCATTTGAACACTGCAGTCCAAATTGGCCATGGCCATGGCATTGGCATGGCCATTGGTGTTTGTTAAGCTCCCTGTCCCGCTTAATTTTAAGCATTCTTGAAAAATATTTTCACGAGAAAACGGATTTGTGGGTGTTAGGGGTCCAGTGTTTTCATAAGGAGTGACTTTCTCCCAAATATTGCTGGATGTCGAGTGACTCCAGTCCTCGCAATGTCTTCCAAAAGGGGAACTTAGCAGTATGGTTGTTCTCACCCATCCTATCGTATGCTTAGATTCCCTTTGTATTTCATTTTCCAAAATTGTACGTATTTTGTCCCTGAACTTTGTATTTCTTAATTATAGCCAATTAGCCGGGTTATTAAAATATTCGAATTTGTTTCCTTGCCATGCAGATGTAGCAGTGGTCGTTCGTTGAAAGTTCCCTTAGTCGAGAGCTACGTAATGGTTCTTCAGCCTGAAAAGCCTACTATTACCATAAACGGAACTCCAAATATTGCTTACGATTACGAAGAATGTAAGAAAGGAATCAAAATCTTTCAGACCGTTTCCATAGTAGTCTCGCAAGAAGAGGAAGATGAAAGCATCCAAAAGCTGGGTGAGTTAGTTTTTGCTGTTTTTTAAACCATACCAAAAAAAAAAAACAAGTTTGGCAACATTTGTAGAAAAACCAGAAGTTTGGGTTTTTTTTTTTATTATGAAACCAAACTATAATTTGCGGATTAGAACCATGTATATTGCTGTCAATTGTTAGTACAGTTACTAAATAATTAATAGCTCCTCAGCCAGGATCACTTTCACGGCAAAAAAGTGAAGCCGACAATCCAGTTTGGTAGCCAGAATGGTTAACTTAAAACAGTGACCACGAGTCCAAAGAGCTGGGCTGTAATCAAAAAAGGGAGATCCACGATGAGAAAGCCATGAATACAATAATCTAAAAAAGAAAAATTAGGTCAGCTTTAAATTTTTAGACCCAAGCAATGTGCGAGTTTTGCATGTCTGGCTTCATACATTTTGGTGAATCGTCGCTGTACAGACTCAAGAAGGTCTTGTCTTTTAGGAGGTATAGAGATCAGACAGGGCTTGCATATTCCAGTACAGTAGTGGTCTCACATAGGTCTTAAATGCCCAAATCTTTGTTGGAACATCGCCAGAAGTAAAGCAACGTCGTACAATTGATGCTCGTCCATTTGTAGTAGTGACAACATGCCCACAGTGAATAGTCTATTTCAAGTCAGCAGCAGGCATACACCTAGATCTTTTAAGGAGTTTACATTTGGTAGAGGAACATTTTTTATTAAAGATCGGCATTTTACGTTGAGGTATCATGTTTAGAGATAAATATGTCAACTCACTCAACTGTTTTTGATGAACGTCGGCGAATTTTCAATCCAAATCGTGGATCTTCTTCAGCCCAAAAAATATTTACACTATTTACACGACATCTGGAACACACACTTTCGACTACATCTAAGCTTCTTCAACTCTTCAGTGTTCGTTTGGTTTTTGAAGTTTTATTGCTTTATTGCCCCTGTTGGGATTGGGCCAGTTCTGGTGCTTTCTGCTGCTGTGGTTTTGTGGGTGATGGGAAGGAGAGCTTTGAGTTGACGAAGGCACCTTTAGATAGGTTGCATGGTGGTGGATTTTGTGTGGCTATTGCGAGTGATTCGAGTGCGAGCCTTGGATACAATTTCTTTTCGAAAAACAAAATTTCGGTATTCTCGAAATTGGGGTTATGTCCGGTGTCGACGTGGTGTACTGCCAGACCATCATTTAAATCAAACTGTTGAACGGCGGCTTTTTGTTCGGAATTTCTTATTTTCGAGAATACCGAAATTTTATTTTTCGAAAAGAAATTGTATCCCAGGCGCGCACTCGAATTACTCGCAATAGCCACACAAAATCCACCACCATGCAACTTAACTAAAGGTGCCTTCAGCCAAATCAAAGCTTTCCTTCCCATCACCCACAAAACCATAGCAGCACGAAGCATCAAAACTGGCCCAATCACAACAGGGGCAATAAAGCAATAAAACTTCAAAAACCAAACAAAGTCGAAGAAGCTTAGATGTAGTCCAAAGTGTGTGTTCCAGTGTCGTGTAAAAGATCCACGATTTGGATTGAAAATTCGCTGACGTTCATCAAAAACAGTTGAGTGAGTTGACATTTTTTATTGCCGCCTGACATCTGAGAACAAGTTTGTGAGTTAATTCCATTCGGAAATTCCTAGAATCTTTACATGCCACAATTGACATAACCACGAGGCATCACCAGAGCCCTTCTCTTCCCGAAAAATACCAAGGGTGGCGGAGGTCAGACTGGAACCCGCAACCATGATGGTAGTCCAGCTAACCATCTGGCACAGATCCGGTGTGCAGATTCCTATACCGGTTCTGAGTGCGGTTCAGTTTCGGAACCTATATCGCAACTGTCATCTTGGTTTGATGCTTATTAAGGCTGCACCGATACCGATACAGTTTCGGATCGGCTGGCAATATTCGTGGTATCCGTATCGGCAACTTTTGCTGAAATATCAATAACTCTGGAACTGTTCGAGATAACGACATGCGGTTTGCGGCGTGTTACTCAGAAAATCACTGAGTATCTTCTTAGGTATGTTTTAACTGTTGGTTATGACGTAAAATTGTTTTATTTTAAAAATTATTGAACTTTAGCAGAAAACTACAGCGTTGATGAAAAACTAGGGATACAATTTTGGATATCGGTAACGGTACCGGCAACATTTTTTAAATCGGATCGGTATCGGTAAAGTTGGTGTCGGTGCAGCCTTAATGATTATACCTTTCAAACATTGGCATACACTGCTAAACACTTCCAGTTCTCGTCCACTTTCCCTTTTCCTGGGGTGAGCAATAGTATCGAAAGAGCATCAAAGAGATCTTGGAACAGAAAATTAATTTTCAAGAGATTCAATCGTCCAGAACTGTGCTTGATATCGTTGTGTAGTATGTTAGCGCGTCTTTAATGGGCCTCTTACCTGTTGACACCAACGTTCGTTAAGAGTTGTTAGCATCAAATTAACCGCAGAATCCCAGCTGTCGATTACTGGAGCAGAATTTTTTACCATTGACTGCTGTTTGTTTAAGGATGTCAGTACTTTGTTATCATTAAGCTGCTTGCTGCTGCTATTGTTCAGTGTTTCAGAACCCCTTGAACCATGTGCAGCAATCTTGTTCTAAACTTGGTGTTCGATTACAGGGAAAAGTTCCTGAAATAGAGCCCAGCTGCAAAAATCTTCAAGCACGGAAAGCTGTGCTGCGGCGCTTATCCATCCGTGGTGCAAAAATCTGAAGGCATTCATGTCTTATGTAGAATTAAAAAAAAAAATCATTTCGATTTTCCATAAAACTTAAGATGTTCTTCAATTTCCAGTTGAAGAATGTGAAAGAGTAACTAAATTATTTTAGACTTGATTTAAAGTTTTTTTAAATTTAATTTATTGCATAGTATATTTTATTTTAAATTTACGTTATGGTTAGGCTACTTAAAAAATAAAGTTGTTTTCTGGCTTTTTTCTTAAGAAATCTGTGCAGGCGGCGGATTTATTTTGGGGAGGGGCCTTTATTTTGCTTAATATTTTAGGTAAAATAAAGAACTCTGGCTTAAAAATCAGTCTACCACGTGTCCATAAATAATTTAATGACAAGGAATGATGATTTTGTATTTTTATGGCTAACTTAGACCATTTTTTATCTCTTATTTAATTTTGCTGCATTTTTTATTTTTCATCAAAAATCTGTGCGGGGGCCTGAGAACTAACCTTTTTTTAACGGCGTTGGAATTTATATATATATATATATATATATAATACACTCCAATTTTTCCTTAAACTTGTAAAAAAAAAGTCCTTTTAATATAAATTTCATATTTGATTAAAATGCATTTTACTAACGTCAAAAACTAGCAGTTTCTGATTGGAACCTGCAGGAAATTTCTGTACCCGATTATCGTTGGATATTGGTAATTTGCTAATAAGAAATCAGTTACGTAATGTACACGTACGCATTGCATAGGGGCCCAGGCGTGGCAGTCTGGTACGCAAACAACCATCGTAAACATTGCAAAGGTTCTAGTTGCATCCTTCCCCACTGGGTGAATCTGCAACGCAGGTCCCGTCATATCATGCATCGCAGATGGTGAGGTGTATATATTAAAACTCGTTAAAAAATCTTCGGAGCAGTCTACTAGTCCTATGTTAACTGAATGACCAAAAGGTTTACTTTACTCATAGATTGTATGGGAGTAAATAAAATAAACACGTCATTAAATGTTTGCATCATATAAAGCTTAAATACAATTAAGAATTGAATAACCTACTGCAGCCTTCATTACACTTTTAAAGTTAAGTGCCAGGTTAGTTACGGTAACCGAACGAATTTGGAATTTTTAGATGAAAGCAACGTTATTTCATTGGTTGGCACAATACTTAAAAATTAGTTGGTGGGTTCGGGGTTGAAATTTGCATGAGACTCTTACCTGGATGTAGCCAAATAATTAAAATAAAAAATGGCTCCTTATAACCTTCATAGCAGGTTTGTTAAAACAATGGGGTCCCAACAAGGGATTTTGCGCAGGTGTTTAGCCTACGCTACTGCTATCATTCGGGACGAATTAGGTTGTGCAATTATTCCCATTTCCCACCTAAAAAGTAACAATTATTCGAGTCCACGGAAAAATATTAGGAGGTCCCGTGTGAGTGACCGAAAACTACACTGGTATCTGGTTTGCATTTTATGCAACCAAACTAGTAATTTAATTCATATAGGTAACTTTCAATTTTTAAAAAAATGAGTCAATTTGGAGCAGGGCCGACGGAAGCGGTACGGCTGGTACCAGTTTTAGGCACATAATTTTAAAAAAAAAGGAAAGACAAACACCTGCATAAACGCATGCTGATCATTCATAATCATTCGTTCCGTTCTGACCCTTATCATCCCTGTGCAAAGTGAATAGCAATGCTGCCCTGCCTGACAAATCAACGTTTACCCCCAAAGCAGTGAGTGGACCGTGCCCACTCCGGGCAGTGCTGGTCGATATTTATACGTTGCTGAAACAAGAGGTGTGCGCTAGTAAAACATTCTTCGGCGGCAGCTCTGGCAAAGATTGGTGCGTCCACGTTCAAAGGACAGTGGCGACTTTCACAAATTTTAGGCAGTGGCGGTTGGTTTTTTTATTCTTACTTGTTGTAAGCCATCAGATGGATGCACAAGGAAACAACAGATAAGGGTGGCAGAAAATATTTGTCCACCATGCTGAACACAGGTCAGCAAGTTTTGGGAAGCTTTTATCTGGAGACAGAAAATGATGCAAGCTGCAAGGTGCGACATGTTTATTTTAAGTAAATAATAATAAAATTTAAACAAATAATGTCTACTATCACTAATTATTTGCTTCCGTTGGGCCTGATTTGGAGTACCTGATTGTAAAACTTTTTTATGTCTTTTTTTTTTTTCCTTAAATAGCATACTTCAACAGTTCAATCGGAAAAATCCATAATTTTTACACATGTTCTCACTAACAGAATATGTTATCAATATCCAGCGAATTTTAGACAGCTGTAAAGGGACTTAGACCAAATTCTTTCCTACTGTCTTCCTCAGGTTTCCAGGTTGGTTATTTGTAAAAACTACATCACCCTTGCGCTCGTTGTGTTTTGAAATTTGCCGCGACTGTTTTCAAAACACGACAAGCGTAAGGGTGATGTAATTTTGATAAATAACTAACCTGGAAGCCTGAGGAAGACAATAGGAAGGTATTTGATCTAAGTTCCGTTAGAGCTGTCGAAAATTCGCTAGATGTTGATAAAATATTCGCTTAGTGAGCTCGTAGGTAAAAATTATGAATTTTTCCGATTGTACTTCAGAAAACTTTCACAGTAAAATTAGCCATTTTGGTGTGTTCAAGACTTGAACAATTAAAAAAAAAATGAAAGAGGATGTTTTGAATTATGAAACCTAGTCTAGCCTATATTTTTTGCATGGCCTAATCTTAATTTTTTTTACGTAAAAATGTAACTTGGACCATTGTGTATTGATTTATGTGTGGTGTTGTTGATCGGCAGGCAATATTAACCACAAACTGGACTCGTGTACCATCTCTGTCCTACCACCTCTCAATCCTGACCTGGAATATTTTGTACTGCCGGAACATTTGATGAATCAGTTGGGGATTGTATCAAAACATAATAAAGATGGCCTCATCATTTCAGGTGAGTCCTTAAAAGAGAAATTAATATTATTTTTGAATTTGTAGAGTTCAGAGCTGAAACCTTTTCTTTATGTTTAGGAGCTGATATGATATTTAACTATGAGCAAGTTCTGAGGCAGTTACATTACACCAATAGAAAGCCAGCATACTACTTAAACCGTGCCTTTAAACTGGTGTGTTCAGAATTGAATGGACGCTTTGTCAGCAACGAATATCTCCAAACAGTAAGCTTTTTTCCCTTTTTTTTTGCATCTCTGCCTGTACTCACAAATGGTGCTGTAAATCCCCAAATTAAGACCTGGTCTTGTATCCGAACATAAGACCTCAACCCATGGGCTTTTATGTAAAACTTAAATCTTGTAGTAGCAAGACCAGGGAAACCTTTTTAATTCTGTATTGGAGAATACAGCTTCCCGGCATCAACGTTCAGTTCCAGACCTGTCTCGTTTATTTGTTCTATGCCTTCTCTGGTTATTAATGATTCCTTGAATTATGGAGAATATTA
>JAHWFP010196578.1:6562-39955 GCA_023313725.1 Lithobius niger | reverse complement strand
TTTTTTTTTTTGGGTTATTAACAAAAACCCATGCTCATATTGTTGCGTAACCATCATCTAACGTGAATCCCTTTATTCTTACGCAGTCCACGGCAACGTTAATGTTTCTTTATTTTGTCCTTAGTTACAGTTCAGTATTTAGTTCGTCCAGGCTTTTACAATAAATCTAAGGACCCGTCTTAATTGTTCAAGCCATTGTTGCTTAAAATCTTTGATTGCAACTTGGAAAAGAAACGAAATTTAAATTCGCCGGTGGCAAATTTCAAAACCCTCCCACGCATTTGTCCTGACCCCTACAACCCCCAAACCAACAAAAGCACCATCCTCAGACCACCAAGCATCCGTGTGCAAAAATTCGGGTATGTAGGCCTTCGCAATTTTGCGCTAGCCATGAGCAAAACGTCTATGGAATTTAACATGGGAAAAATCATTTAACATGGTGCATAAAAACAACGTTATTGACGCATCTTTTTCTCTATGATTGGTGGACACTCATCCTTTAAATTTTAGTTTTTCTTAATCTCTGACCCTTCCCCTTACATTTTCCACAATTTGAAACATTTCTGTCGCATTGGGATTTATCCTCAACATGCCAAAATATGCTTTCAGTTGCTTACAGTTAACAGACACATGTCTGCTAGTCAGCCGACTTTTTATCATTAACAATCAATTTTTAACAATCGGATGTCTACAATGGAATGATCTACTGTTACTTGGCGGCGACACACTAGCGTGTGTCTAGACCCCTATGTTTCAATAGTAAGCAAGTCAGCATTAGTCAAGTAGAAATCTAGCTATTTCTTTATCCGTCTTTAATTTATTCTCGGAATTCAACTTCGACCACTTTTCATTATCGTTCTTTAGACTTACGCGCAAAAATAGTTTCGTCGATCGCGTAACACTTTGGCCAAGGCCAAACAGAGATTGTGGCTGCATCATGGGGGAAATAAGCCATTTGACAGTGGCTGCATGATTCCTCTCTACTGTAATGCTCGAGGAACGCAGCTTCTCAGTGTGCCTTTACTTTGGCAGGTTTCTTTCCCGATTCCGTCGTCAGGCGCGCGATCGAATATAGTCCCTAATCGTTCATTCAACGTTGGTTCGTTGCTCGGCCTGCTTTAGCGGGAGATAGCAAAACGGCGGGGGACTGCGAGAAAACATGAGAAAGATACAGGTAAATGCCACGTTTAACACTGAAATCGGGCTCGTGGACCACTTAATAATTGTTTGATGATTTCTTAAAAAACTACATCCGGTAGTGTATCGAGGAAATTTGAAAAAAATGGCTAACGAAGTACTGTCCCTTTAATCAATTAACTGAGCAAAAAACGGCTTCGCCGTTTAGAAAAAATACATTAGAGCTCGTATCCCCATACTCACAGCCCTGAAGGTACACGAATAAAAACGGATTAGAGTTCACTCGAACGCAACGAACTATAATTTGTGTTCATTTTGTGTACGCATTTTTATGTTTCAATTTTGTAGCGTTTTGCTGTTTATGGCGTCTATTTTGTGTGTGTTTGTGGGTTTACGTTTTGCGAATTGGAGTACAAATTATAGTTCGTTGCGTTCGAGTGTACTCTAATCCGTTTTTATTCGTGTACCTTCAGGGCTGTGAGTATGGGGATACGACCTCTAATGTTTTTTTTCAAAAACGGCATTTGCTCAGTTTATTTGTTGGCTTTTATCGCTTCCATTTTATATGTGTCCACTGTCCACCGATTTTTGTTTTCGAAAAAAACGGAACATTAGAAATTGATACTAATGTTCAGGTTCCGCCGAAGGTTTGTCCCATGATTATTATTTGATGGCAACACATTAGCGTATTTCTGGATTTAGCATGCGTCATCTCGATGAGTAGTTGATTCTGGATTGTTTCAGTATCGTGGCAACAATCGCGGAAACAATTCAACTTGCTTCCCGAAGCCCGCATTGAAAAAGTTAATAAGTCACTCAGTCATGTCGGCCGCCCGGCATCAAAATTAAAGATTTCGTACCCTACGGTTTAAAACTTAAAGATTTAAGGAAAAATCAAGACTATTTAATTTTGGTTCTCCACAACGAGATAGCTTACTCAAACAACGACAATATTGGTTTCCCGGCACCCAACCATTGTTGCATCTTGTTCGAGTTAGCTATAATCCCCGCCTCGCCTATTGTTACCCTATTGTTACATGTTGCAGCAGTGTAACATTTTGCCATTGTTAGCCGCTCCGCTGCCTCCGCCTCCTCCAGTTTTCTGAAATTCTCGTGCGCAAACGAACTCTTTCGTACTATACTACATACGAAAGATGCTACAACTGAAAAGGGCGAACCTAAGCAAAATTATTACTGGTTTGTTACGCAAAACTACATTTTACGTATAGTTTACCAAACAAATAGAAATACTAGTTATTTTTCATAATTATTTCCCACTAGAAATAGCGAAACGAAAGATAAAAATCAATAATTTGAAGCCCAGCACACGAAAATACAATTTCAGAAAGATGAAAGAGTAGCTGTTAAAAAATTAAGCTGGACAATATCACCTAAATATAGCAAATAATTACACCCAAAATTGTAGTTTTTCAAATTTTCTTATTTATTTATTTTTACAGTGTTTCAGATGCTTACCACGAAGCAAAATTGTAAAAAAAGAAAGAGAATTATCGCATCAAGTATAAGAATTCATCAAAACACTAGAATTATGTTGTTATAATACATAGTATTTGATCATTACATTAACGTCCTATGTTATTTGACAAATAACACAAAACGGAATCCAATAAATACGTTATAACAATAAAAAATAAAAAAATTCTTTTGAACAACATACGTCAGTTACATTGCCTAAAAAAACTCTGGAGGTAATGGATACTTTACTAGTTTTTACTAGTTGTTTAGGAATCTAGAAATAGCCGTGAACATAATAGAGAAATGTGGTCGTAGGTATTATTTTTTTTAACTGTAGAAAATTTAAACTAAAAAAAACAATGAATCCTATTACTTATACCGCTTCCACACTGGACCCAGAACACCGCGTTCGGTGTTTGGGTCCCGATTTATACCCACAGGCAAATCCCGACACCATTCCTTCCATACCCCTTTCCACACTGAATCCCGCACATCGCGTCCAAGATCCGAACTTTAATCTTTCTCTCGCTACAACATTTTCGACGCTATCGTCATTTCTTTCTCCCCTCCCGTCCCCTCGTCCTGCTTTCCTTTTATCTCGCTATTGCTTATTAACGCTCCAAGAGTCAAAACGTTTCCCTAAAGTCTCAAGTCCCGATTTCGAGTAGGACTTGGAAGTCGGGGTCGTGCCTGCACCCAAGTCGGAGTCTTAGTGTGGAAAGGTCAGCCTCGGGCCCGGTGCAGATCCGGGCTTTTCCCCCAATGTCCCCAGTTCAGTTTCAGTTTCAGTTTCAGTTTTAATCATCTGTGTAGTGAGAGCTGGAAAGACTACAGCAACAACTTTGTCCGTCCGTCGTCTTTTTCATTGGTAGTCAAGAGGACTTTAAAAGACACTGTTGCTTCCTTATAGCTAATAATCTTTCTCGACGTTACTCAATGAAATAATAACATTTAATCGTTACATTTAACCACTACAGGAAGACACGCAACAGTAAAAAAAAAATATAATTTCGTTAACGATACACATTAACATCACGACACCATGTTGCATGATTGAATAGGCCTACTCTCCAACCCAATTCCCCGTTAGCTGCTACTTATACGAAATTAAAAGGCAGGTAAAAGTAGGGCAGAAAAGCTGACAATTACGCCTGAAATCCCAAACTAGGTCTAAAGCACATTTTTAACCGGCATTTGTGAGGGTTACTATTAGATTGCATAATAGAGATCGCTGTTTCAGTGCGTGATAGAGGTGTGCGCCTCAATATTTCTTTGGAGGTGGCCCTAAAGTGGCCGGAAGTGGCCGACAAATGCACCCATCGTCTGTGGAACGGAAAACTGTTATCACCATTAGATTCAGCGTCCAAAAATTAGTTAGAAATTAATGGGGAAAAAAAAACAACGCAGTATAAGCGGAAGTGACAGAAGGTGGCGAAAGTGCACAGAAGATCGGTTGAGACTAGGGAGCAGCCGTTTGTTTGTTTTCTGCTGTAATTTACCGAATCTGATCCATTTTAATAAAATTATGCTTCCTGTTGTTTCTAATGAATTCGCCGTAGCGTAAGTGAATCACATGAGTAATAAGTGAAACACAATAAGTGAAGTGGAGAGCATACAAAAAAAAAAAAGGAAACGCAGAATCTAATTTTATAAATTGTTGCGTTGGTGGAAGAAGCGACGTGTTAGACGAGACACAACTCGAATCCCCCCAGTCATTTTTTTTTCTAAGATTGTTATTTACAAGTTTGTCATGCGCCTCAAAGCTTTCGTTTATTAGGTGGAAGGAAATTTACATTTGAACAAGAGCTGAAATGAGGTGCTTTCTTCTGCTTCGTCGAACGTAAATTTTGTGGCTAAAACGAAATACATTCGGCAGCATCTGCACAAACGTGCCGTCCTTTATCAAAGGCAAAAATAACGATGCAAAAATAATGAGTTACTATTATTTTTATTATAGTTGGAAAATAACTGTCTAGTGTTCGGCATTCTCTCTTGTTTGATGCTGAAAGATGGTCACGTGACTTTGTTTATCGACAGTCGGTCTGATCTTTTCGGGAAAAAGGAGGGCTATTTTGCCAGTGAGTGTTAAGAACTAAAACCTGGAAGGAATGATAATGGAATAATGGACCTCAGAATCGGAATGGGAAGGAAAGGGCCTATGCCCTTTAGAGTAACAACGGGAGCCCCATGTATTCGACCAGACACATAAATCAAGCAAGTGATGGCACCTTTAACGTCGGTTAGGAGGCCTGGGGAAGCGCTGTAAGCTCCCTAAGCAGGGAAACAGATAAATTGTCGAATTAATGTCGTTTTAAACTGACAATCGTGCTACCCGCTGAGCCAACCAAACAGGGCTGAGCCTGAGGAGTGATTTTTTTGCCGCGATATTCTGTAGTTTCAGTCATGAGAATGCGGCCTGAAAATGTACATTTTATGTTTCAAGGAACGCCTTTTTTCGGGATGATTTTCATGGTTTTAATGAAATTTTTTCCTTTGTGTGGAATCGGGTGCTATGAAAAGAGGGTGAAAGGCACGTTACACGAAGAATGGCAAATGATGACGTACCTACGTACCTAGCACGCTGCTGTGAAGTCGACATATGTGATAACTGAGGACATAAACCTAAACAGTATTACAGCCAACTTTACCAGTTAAAACTTTGCTGTTTTGTTGGAACCTACTTTAGAAATACGAAATTATTACAACTCTAGAATTCATCGTTTCAGCTGTGTTTCAACTGTATACATGCTAAGTATTCATGAACAAAACTAAAAGAAGAATGGCCCAATAAACGAGCCCTGAGGAACACCATTTTCTGTTGGCGTGGGGTAAAAAAATAACTAGTAACAGTTTCTATAAAGCTCGATAAAATTAATAATTTTGAAGACTTACTGAGGCTGTCTCTGGATTTAAAGTTTTTTCTTATGGAAGACGCGTTCAGAAAAGAATTCCTGTATTGAGTTGAAGTGAAAAACATACCATGCATTCTCAAAGCAGTTCCTGGCTCTCATTGTTTTTTTCTTCCTAGAATTGAAATAAAATTTCGTTTCTTGGAATAAGAGCTTGGAATTCAGAATTTTGCTGTTATCGTTGCAAGTAGTAGCCTGCATCCTTAAAAACAGGAAACTCGAGAAAAACCGACTTCAAATAATGGGTGTAGTAAACCAGCTCAAAATATCCTGTGTTTTAAATGAAGTTTGGACAGCGAAAATTTTAGTGGTTTTATTTTTCGTAAAATTGTGCTTCCTACCAATCCTGATGAGTAAATTTAAAGCCTGTTGCATAGATTAAGGGAAATTCGCGTGTGAACTCAATTTATTGTAAGTTTAGAGTCGTAAGGCATTAGGGCGCATTTATGTAAAGAGACCTTCCCGCACGCGAAACGCTGTTTGCTAGTCAACCGTTATTTATTTACGATTAGTTTCAATTTTTCACTAAATGAATCCAGCAATACGTAAAATACTACATGTATTATAAATAACAACAAGGATAAAGAACAAAGTGCAAAAGTAACTTTAAACATTGCTACAACATCGTTGTCATTTCTCACTATTTCCAAAATTTGCTATTGCACAAAGAACAACTTCTGGCAAAGATCAGACGACGGTAGATTAAATAGCTGCTCGCAACGAAAATTTAAAATACAACATGGCGCCCATTTCGAGGTACCGAATCGAAAACAAACCGTCGAAGGCTGGTATTCAGAAATCAGTCTGCCGCCTTGTACTGCAGTAAAAATGGTTTTCTTGTTGTCGTAAATCGACGCTGTCATGCTGCAGGCTTCGCATTTCGTGTCGCGAGGCACGAGGAGAAGATCTGTATCCGCGCCGTTGCCATGGTTACTACGAATAGAAAACTTGAAAGCCGCATGGTCCGGTAAAGGCGTGAAGCAGGCAACAGATTTAGTATTAACCAAGTAAAAGCTAGTCTGGGAGAACATTTACTCTGCGGATCGTTGCATACAGCAGCCCTTAAGGGAATGTAATCACTCAGCTATGTTGGACTCATTTATGGGTACCGTGTGTCATTTATTGCTGTTATCCATCGATGAAACAACAAAATACTTACAGAGAAAAGACCTCTATTTAATAAGAACGAAGTACAGGGTGAGTACAAAATAATGACCACATTACAAAATATAATTAAAAACAAACTAGAAACGATATCGGAGTGCGGCTTTTTTTGTTAAAAAGATGCTCTCAAATTGTTTTTCGGCGCACCGTTGTCAAAGCAGTCTGACCAGCAAGCACTGCGTGTGACGTCATGTCCTCAAAATGGCGTCTGTACAACAAAAAGCGATGTGCGTCGTATGGTTCTGTGAGTTTCAATGCAGTATTAAAGAGCAGAGGAATTTTTTTCCTATGGGGATACGTTAAGGACCTTGTTTTCAAAAATCAAAATGAATGACATTGATGAATTCCGTGAGAGGATTACCAATGCCATTGCCACCGTCACTCCCGCCATGCTGCAAAACACATGGCGTGAGATCGAGTACCATTTGGACATACAGTGTGCAACTAACGTTGCCCACGTTGAAGTGTACTGATGGCAAAACTAATCATTGGCCGTAAAACTATTTGAGTGTATCTTTTTAACAAAACATACCGCACTCCGATATCGTTTCTAGTTTGTTTTTAATAAAGTTTTGTTTTTAATAAAGTTTTGTAATGTGGTCATTATTTTGTGCTCACGCTGCATAATAGAAGGTGGAATTGAGCTGTATGCGGAAACCGTACACTAGACATAACGTAGTACACTAAGCTACCTTTGCACACTTAGGTTTCATTCTAGTAACGTCACCCGGGTTCGAACTTGCAAATGTCCGGTCTCTCACCGGATCATCGCCATACTGCATTCATTCACTCTTAATGCTAATCTGTCAGTAGATCATCCTCCGGACAAGATGGGAATGAACATCGTACCTGCCAAATTATTTATGCACTTCACAAGTGTATGTATTTGATAGCTATTTTAGAATAGTAGTGCTCTAAGTCCAAACGCTAAATACACGCAATAAGAAGTGTATTGGGGGTGGTTTGTTCGCCATCTGTGGAAGTGCAACGTGGCATATGCACGGAGCACATACGCATTTTGTATTATCACAGCAGAAAGTAGATGGAATAAAAACACCCTACCGTAATGAAACTGCCATTTCACCGTACATGAAAGGGCCACAAAGTTTATGGGTATGGCCTACAATGGGAAAAGCAACGAGATTTATACTCTTAAAGCTCTAAGCAGACTGGCTGCACGGCGTCGCAGGATGGTTTACCAAAGACGTCAAAATCGTCCAAAAACGCCACACTCACTACTTGAGCGCTGCAATTTTGACCTTGCAGCGCATCGGCCTTGTGACCTTGCACATAGTAACGCATCGGCAGGCACATAGTAACGCATCGTTTCGAACGAATTTTTATTCAGTCTGGTTCGGGCTTAATGTTAGGGAAGTCTGGTTAGGGCTTCTGTCTACGACACGACGCAGGATGGTGTAAGAACGACGTCAAAATCGGTTTACAAACGCCAACTGTAACCATATAATTGTAGCAGTTTTGACTTTGTAAGCACGTAATAACGTATCCCTTCGCATAAAAATTTTCAACTGTCTGACCAGACAGAAGAAAATTTGATGCGAAGCGACGCGTTACTACATGCCTACAAGAGCAAAATTGCTGCAATCGTACGGTTGATGTTGCGTTTATGGTCTAATATTGACGTCTTTCTTGTATCATCCCACGTCGCTTCGCAGCTGTGACCAGCCAGTCTGGTTTGGCCTTTAATCAGGATGCCATCACAGAGAGACCGTAGGGCCCGATGGAGTGCCCATGATGATATTACAGAATGTTCCGGCTCTCTTATGAGTTGTGACCATCGGCGGCTAATTGTGGGCTGGTCGTAACTATTTTCTGGAATATCTTACGTTAAAAATTCGTTGTATAAGTTTTAACCTTATAGATAGTTGCATCCTAAGTCCTGGCATGCGACAACTCCGCGTTGAACAGCGTTGAACAATCGTGCGACTGGGATGGAGGTTAGCTCAGCTCCAGTTGACGCAAATGCCGTAAAGCATTGCTTTGGTAAACTAATACCCGTTCTACACTGGGAAAAAAGTCCGAACCCACCTCGGGGCCCGGGCCCACCCCAGACCTGCGCATGACCTTTCCACGCTGGACTCCTACTCAGGTCCAGACCCGACTTTCAAGTCCTGCTCGAAGTCGGGACTTGAGACCCCACTGCGACCCCGTGTTTTTGTGTGGAAAGGGTCGAAGCGCGGGTCCGTGCTTTAGGGAAATCTTTTGACTCTTGGAACGCTGATAATCAATAACGAGATAGAGGAAAAGCAGGAGGAGGGGACGGGAGAGGGAGGGGAGAAATCTACAACAATAGCGCCTAAGATGATGTAGCGAAAGAAAGATTAACTATGGACGTGATGTCGGAGTTCAGTGTGGAAAGGGGTATGGGAGGAAGGGTGTCGAATTTTGCCTGTGGGTACAAGTCTGGGCCCAAACACCGAACGCGGTGTTCGGGTCCAGTATTGAAGCGGTATAAGGGCCGGAGCACACACGCGTTTTTTTTAACGGGCGTTGATGCTGCGTTACCGTATTTGTAGTGTGGTTTACATGACATCTGTTGGGTACTGCAGAACATACCTGCGTCGACGTTGCGTTACCGCACGTCCATCGTGCGTTCGTTTTGCACCGCACTTTCCCCGTCCACGAAGCATTAACGCAAACGCAACTACGTCTCTCAGTACCTTGTGTGACTTGAGCGGTGCATGCACACATCCGTCGCTTATCGCAAAAAGCGTTACCGAAAATGGCGTCCAATTTCGATGAAATAGACATGGAATTGTTTATTGGGGAAGTAAAGAACTATCCTGAAATATGAAATGTTGCTGCAGAAATGATTGAAGACTCATTGGGACGTAATTAAAGAACTTATCCGAATTTTTTAGTTAATCTGCAAAGGATGTATCATATATTCCCCTGGTACCTCTTAAATCAGTAAATGAATGTACCAAATATCGTCGCATTGCTTTAAAAATATATTTTTTTTACACGAGGTAGGCGAAAAAAGCAATATCGTCTCATTGGTTTCAAAATATAATTTTTTGTACACGGGGTTAACAGACTGAGTTGCGGCCCAATGCGTACTGGCGTTACGTCACGGCCATGTGTGCGTTGATGGCTAACGTCAACGCAATGTTAAAAAAAAACGCATGTGGCCTGGAGCCAGGAATTGAAATCCACACCTTCTCTCCAAGACGATCTTGTGACAAGGGATGGAACACACACGCCACCGACACGTGGATGCAATCATGTCTTCACGATAACAACAAGAGAGATCACAACCAGGCAATTCGTCGAATTCACCAGCTCCCGGAATCCTAGCATCCACCAAGTGTTTCTCAAGGGAATCGGATGATTAGTAGGAACAAGTAAGGAAGAAAGAAAAGGACGAAAGAAAGAAACTTGATACGTTTTTTTGGGGTTTAGATTCCTAGAAAAGATAATAAGAAAATCATAGTAAAAAAAGTTCAAACTATTTTGAACATTGGTTGTTCCTGGAATCGTAAAGTAGCAATTAGATTAGATTTAATCTTACTTATATCAATTAAGGAACCCTAAAAATCGAATAAACTTTAAAACACAGTTGCACGTGGAGACATCAGCATTACGAAACATTTTGATGTCCTTATACACTATACGCTTTAAAATTAAATTTTCATTTAAGCTGACCCTGTTTACAAGGGTGTGTTGGGTGTTGTACTACCAGGCGGCCATTTCTGAAAGACGGCTTCTTGGAGAAATGAACTTTTTTAAATCCCTCGGAAATGTTGACAACGTTTATTTATTTAAATTATTTATTTTCAAGGTTGGGTCTCCACAATGGTAAAACTTCAGCACTCATTACATTTTCGTAAAGATTATTAACTCTGAAAAGTGTAATACTGTATTTTGTGCGTGTGTGTGCTTGCTATAGAAAAATCTAGAGCAACTTATAAAATGACAGGTTTTCATTAATACTCACTTAATAGTGTGTTTAGCGGTTACGTTAACTTTACAGAACAGCATTGTGATAGTAGTGGTTTTCTGTACCCGCTTAAAGGCATCACTATCCATTGTTTTACATAGTCGAAAGCAAATGGAAAGCTGTGGTATAGTAGTGATATAGTAGTGATTTCTGTTTTAGTCTTCTGTACAGCGGAAATGGCTGAGAGGACTACAGTAACGTCTTTGTCCGTCCGTCCGTCCGTCGCCTTTCTCAACTCCGGAACGGTACCGGATAGATACAAACTGTTTTCAGTATTAGATTCAGCGTCTAAAAATTAGTTAAAAGGTGTAAAAAAACCGGAAGTATGAAGCGCGAGTGGCCCATAAGTGACCGGAAGTGGCCAATAAGTGAGACCATCATCTGTGGAACGGTACGAGATAGAGGCCAACGTTTTCACCGTCAGATTAAACGTCCCAAAAATTAGTTAAATAGAATACAAAAACCGGAAGTATGAAGCGAAAGTGACCCGAAAGTGGCGGAAGTGTACAGAAGACCGATTGCAGCTAGGTAGTCGCTGCAGGAGCCTGTTTACTGATACACAAAGTCACTCTATCATGGCTGTGTATTTAAATCCGAGTATCCGTTTGCCGGTTGCAATACTTTGCGGTCTCTCTTCCGTTCAAAACAGTATCGAGTTCAGCGGCTTAAACGTCTTCATTTCCTGGGGCCAAAAGAAGGTCTACAATCGGACTTCCAGGGGTCTAACGGAAAGCCGTTATCTAAATTTAGCTGCACGTGCGCGTCAATACAAATCATGAGGACGAATCCGCCCCCAAGCAGAATTCAGTATGCAGCTAAATTGTACTAGCGAAGCGGAGGTGGTCCCAATATGTCGTCATATGTTTTCTCCAATGCAAGAGATGTATTGGCCCTACTATATCAGCAAACACGACGTTAAGTTGCGTGCCTGCCTGCCGTTCTCTTTTCCTTTATCCAACATCGATGAAAAACATGGTCGATAACGAAAAACGGTATGGAATGCGGAAATTCAAATTGGAACTAAAAATTCGGTGTTTACATACACTTTTTCCTAATTCTGTACCATTTTTTTCTTTATCGTTTTATTGGGAAGTTTAAAGGGTAAGTGAGCTTCCGTTGCAATCGGAATTTTGGTTGAATCGTAGTGCTCGGTGATTATTATATCCCGACGGATATCTACGTATATAAAACCCATAACTCGACCACTAAAACGGGCGCTGGTATCCAACAATTTAGGTGCATGAGACTACTGCTACTTAACATTTTAGGTGCACGAGACTACTAATGCTTAACAGTTCAGGTGCACGAGACTACTGCTGCTTAACACTTTAGGTGTACTAAACTACTGATGCTCAACAATTTAGGTGCATGAGACTACTGCTACTTAACAATTTAGGTGCACGAGACTACAGCTACTTAACAATTTAGGTGCACGAGACTACTGCTACTTAACAATTTAGGTGCACGAGACTACTGCTACTTAACACTTCAGGTGCACAAGACTACTGCTGCTTAACAATTTAGGTGCACGAGACTACTGCTACTTAACATTTCAGGTGCACGAGACTACTGCTGCTTAACAATTTAGGTGCACGAGACTATTGCAACTTAACAATTTAGGTGCACGAGACTACGGCTACTTAACAATTTAGGTGCGCGAGACTACTGCTACTTAACAATTTAGGTGCACGAGACTGCTGCTACTTAACACTTCAGGTGCACGAGACTACTGCTACGTAATTTAGGTGCATGAGACTTGCTACGTAACAATTTAGGTGCACGAGACTACTGCTACTTAACAATTTAGGTGCACAAGACTACTGCTACTTAACAATTTAGGTGCACGAGAAACATTAAACCAACGAACCAACCCAACGAAAAACTGTTTGCTTGTTTAGGTTACCATATGTATTCATTGGGTGTGGGTCAAAAGGCCGACACCCAAAAGGCCGACAGATGAAAGGCATACAGCCAAAAGGCCGACAGGTCCAAAAGGCCGACACAGCAGAAGGCCGACAGGTACAAAAGGCTGACACCCCAAAAGGCCGACATGTAGAAAAGGCCGGCATGTACAAAAGGCCGACACCCCAAAAGGCTGACAGATACAAAAGGCAGACGCCCCAACCTTACAAAGTTTGTCAAACTAGCCTAAATATATTTTTTTAACGTCGAACTTGCAACTGCACTCGTTACGAATTCTGGAACTTGATTGGGGCTAGGGAGGGAATACGAAAGGAGCGAAACTAAGTGTTGGCTGAGGTATCGTAAGAAAAACCCTGCCACTTGCGAAAAGAAAGAACGTTGATCTTAGAAAGTACATGGACCTCGTAGTACGTGACAAATCAAACGGCTGAACTGAAGATTTCTTACGAAGCATCGCACACAGCCTCGCATTTTAGGCCTTATTTACGTTTTTTAAGTTCTCAAGGATTCAGGGTTGTTAAAGACGATTTTTACAATTTTCCTAATTTTGTCTTAGGGAATACCGATTTTTTTGTCTGCCTTTTTTATCTGTCGGCTTGTTGGTATGTTCATAGTCTGTATATATCTTTCGCTTGTGCCGAGTCGGCAGACGGGGAAAACAGGTATTGTGACACCCAATAAATACGAAGCAAATTAATGGAATAGGGCCAGCATGTTCACTCTTTTTTGTGGCAGCAATGAAACAGGGAAGCATGTTCATTATTGCACGATGGCAATGAAAAAGGGCGAGCCTGTTCATTCTTTGCTTGTTCGCAATGAAAATGGCAGATGGCCGGCATTGTGACGGGTAAGTCGACACATATTGTTGACGAAAAACTCTGGCCAATCAAACTCTGTGTTCTAACACAAAGAAACGCAGATGCTATAACAAACGGGTCAGTCTTACAATTTAGCTTCATTACACGAACAGTTTTTAAATAATATTTTAGGCTAGTTTAAGGGAAAATTTAATAAACCCGCTTTCTTAGACATCAGGCTAGTTTAACGAAGTTTTGTAAGGTATTAGGGTGTCCGCCTTTTGTACCTGTCGGCCTTTTGAGATGTCGTCCTTTTGACCGGGACCCGTATTCATTGGCGGAGCGAAGTGAGCGTAGCGTAGCCTGTAACGGACACCAAATTTCAAAATGTTGGTCGGCTTGTTTGTTGGTCGATTGGTTGATAGTCTTGATGGTCTATTGTCTGTTGTAGTCGTGGTGGACCCCAAACGAACGGTCGGATTGGAATGAAATTTGCTGCATAGCTTGAAACCCCCCAAAAGTACTGTTGAGTTCGAATTTGCCATAAATCGTCCAAGTTAGGTGACCGCCTCGTAATCCGGGTGCTGCAGACGTAGGGCCTTAAGGCTTCGTCAGGCAGATGAGCAGGAGTGGCTAACGCTCGCTGCAAAACCATTTAAATCCTTTGAATCTGCTCCTCCCGTAATGAAGCGAGGTTTTTGCTGTAAGCTCAATGTATATCTTTGCGTAGAGACTTCATTTATACTCCACTTTATAGAAAGGAGGGTTAAAAAAGGAAAAGACAATACGATTTGTTTAGCTAAACAAGAGTTTATTAAAGAGTTTTATTAAAGAATCTTTGATGTTTGTTTATCAAAGAGAATCTAGTTTATGTACAAGTTTGTAGAAAGGAGGGGTAGAGCTGTTGAAAAAGGGAGAATATTACTTCGTTTAGGTATACAATGACCATTTTATTAAAGATGTTGCCCTTTGATGTTTGTTTATCAAAGAGTATCTAGATTATACACCAGTGTATAGAAAGAAGAGAGGCGGCGGGTTATGCTGTTAAAAATGGAAATTTCGTTACGCAATGACAATTTTAGTAAAAACTTTCTCCTTTGATGTTTGTTTATCAAAGAGGAACTATAGTTATTAATTTAGTGTGAATTTGCCCAATACTAAAAAAAAAAAAAAAAACAACGCTTTTAAGGACCCCGCCACCTATGATATTAAACGAACAGTAAAGTTCATAAGGAATCTCTTTACTAATCAATGTTGTTTATACCTTACCTAATATCCATTCAAAGTGGACTTACAAAAATCTACTGCATTCCGAAAATTTCTGTGAAAAATTTTAAATTGAATAGTGTTAGTTACTTGTTCTTTTTATTGGAAAATCTTGAAAGCAACGTTGTTTCCTCGCCGTCGGACTTGACGACGTTCAACCTGCTTTTGTGCCTTTCCCTAATTTGTTATTAATTTGGTAAGCAATTAATTTTGCAGAAAGGAAACTCTTCCCCCCTTCAGCACCAAGGAAACTTTGAGTAGTTTGTTTCTCAGTTTTATGGTAATTGAGTTTGCATTATGGAGGTAAATTAATTTTGCTTCAAGTCGACGTTTTCCGCTATCCCGCGAACTCCGGGTAGGAAATCGAGAAAAAAAAAACGGAAGTAATTTTCGAACTTCACTTTCTGTTTAAATAAAATAAAACGGTGACACGAAGACGCTGCCGATCGTTGATCAAAGAACACTGAATGACTTGCCATAATCATCTTGTTCCAACAATTAAAGTTGTGTGTTGTATTGATTATTGCCCAGTGGTGATGGTTCTAAAACGTCTGCCTCGTGTGCCATTCCAAAACGTGGGTATTATCTGTAAGATTAACACGCTATTGCAGACATGCAATACATGGCTGTGCACATGTTTCAAATTCCATTGTATTGTAACTACTCAGGGTTAGGGATGGCACGATACAAAAAAATTTCTCCTAATAATTTTTTTTAATTATCGCGATAATCGATAATATCTCGATGAAACAAATTTTGAGGGTGGAATAACCATTTTTATTTTGCCAATTAAAAAAAAAACCTTGGCTGAAGTCTACAGTGCAACCTTCACGAATGTGAATTATGTAACACTCGCAATTTGGCGAGTAGAAATGAAAATGCACTCGCCATTGTCCATTACTTCCTCACTATGGAGAAACAATTTAGTAGTTGCGCTGCTACTTAATGCTTAAATATTGTGTGCATTAAACTAACTCTCCAATCATCTAAAGTGGTTAGCAACAGTGAGACACACTTGGTTGGAGAGCCCTGGTAATTCCACATGCAACGCCGCAAACCGCTTGTTTCTAGCTATTACGGTTTCCGAGATATGACAATTTAAGCATTGGGGTTCGCACGATAATTCGATGCATCAGTAAAAGTGCGATACGATAATCGACAAGTTTTTGTATCGCGATGTTATCGTATTATCGATTATCGTGCCAGGGAGTGGACGATTGATTTCAAGATTTACTCGAACTCAATTCACTTCTTACTGCATAGCTAGGGGTTCTGTATACAGAGTATCACATATTAGGCACTGACCCAGCTTGCAGCCCAAGTTAGCCCTAGCAGAGTCTCAGAGTTGTTCCTCCAACACCAACTGAGGATCCTTTGTTCCAGACGGCTTTTACACCTGCTGGAGCAGAGGATTCCCGCCAAGGATTTACATCACTAGACTACCTGATATCACACCAATCCGGTTCCAACTGGTTGAACCGATATTACGCTCGCTGCCTTGCTGCTGCGGGCTCTGCAGCTCACGTAATGACAAGGTGCACCGCGAAGTGTTGACTTCGTGTTGTATCTTGCTGTTCATGTAAACAGCCCGTTACAGTATATTGTCCATTGTACATTGTGCATTGCGTGAATTCAGTTTTTCACAAGCAAATTTACAGAGGTGCAGCTAGACCAATAAGGCCATATTCACTGCGGAGCTGGCACCTGGAGCCAGTCGTTGAGCCAGCTGCAAGGGACACATGGAAGTAAAAAAAAAACCAGCATCTTTTATAAAATGATGCTGTTAATGATCTTGGCGTTTTACTACAATCTAACTGCCTGTTCACCACTCATATTACCAGCACTGTCAAGAAAGCATTCAAGATGCTCGGCTTCTTGAAGAGATCTCTTTTTTTCGTTAACGATGCAAAGACCATTATTACTATTTACAATGCAGTTGTCAGAAGTATTCTATGTTATGGTTCTATTATCTGGAGCCCATCACAGCATTATATGATAGATGAGATTGAGAGGGTACAAAGAAATCTAATTCGATTTCTGTGCTACAAATGCTCTTTAAATCGAAACAACTTTACGTATGAAGAACTCTGCAAGGAATTCCAAATTCCTACTTTAAAACAATTTCGCTTATGCCTTGGCTTGAATTTCATGTATAAACTTATGCACAACAGAATTCAATGTTGCGAACTGTTGAAAAGGTTATGTCTCCACGTACCCTCTGTCTGTACTAGAAAAAATGTAATTTTTGGTGTGCCCACTGCTCGAACCGAATACCGGAAGCGTGTGTGGCACCATTCACTTCCCAACTTTTGTAACGAAAACAATTTGAGTCCGTTCACCACTTTCTGCAGTTGGAAACGGTCTGTACAAAACTGCTTCACCCCTCACCATTCTCCCTAATTTTTGTTTTTTGTTTTGCGCTTTGATTTTGTAATTGGTTTGTGATTGCCTGTAAAATCAATTTTGAAATAAATAAATAAAATTATTAGCGTCTTTACTCGACCTATTGTGGATTACTGGTCAGCAAGATGATCACCCAAATTTGATCACCAAGATGCAAGAAATACATTGCTTGGGTGGAAAAAAGTGCAACGACGAGCCACAAATTTCTTGCTGGTATCTCTCAGTGGCCTTACGAGCAAAGGCTGCAACAAATCCAGTCTTCCTGTCTGGAAGAGCGATGAGTCCATGAAGACATGCTTGTTCTGTTTAAACTTGGGAGAAAGTGGTAAAGCTAAGCCTAACGATATCACGGACGCTGTTTTCTTTATATCGACCATTTTGAAACACAGAACTTGGAACCGCTAGGTTGGCGTCATCCAGTGACAGTGTTATCGTTAACCTTGACCTTTACTCCCTGGTTCAGGTGGACGCACCAACTTTACGCTCAGTAATTAAGGAGGCACGTGGCTTGTTTGTGTAAAAATAAATTTCTTTGTGCATTGCTTCTTTTGTTGAAATCAAGTGCTACCTAGAAGTAAATAATGTTAGACGGCGCTCGATGCTGCAACCTGTCATTTGGTGAATAGGCCCCTTTAACCCCTTCCGCACCAGAACTTACGCCTAAGCAAGAAGACTAAATTATAACTAAGGCCAGAGATGAAAAGCAAGTTTCATGAAGGTTACCTGGAAACCCGAGAGAAGCGAGCAAATCGCAGCCGAGTTGTTAGGAGCTTGTTTTGTGAGTCGAGAGGATGCGATATGGACTCGCATTACGAACCTTGCTGTTACCAACCAACGAATAGAGGAAGTTACTCGACGTCTACGCAATAAATTAAAGGATTTTTTAAGGATTGAAAATCATTCCAGGAGGCGGAGGGTTCCAGTTTTCTTGATGTATATTCGCTTGCCTCTCTTCTTGCCGTTGGCTGACTTTTATGCGTGGTTAATCGCATAAAGTTGTTATAAATCCGAAGAATAACACGTAGGCATGTTTCTGGAGGTTTTCGGAATAATTCCAAGTTAATATGGGCGAAAGACACCCGTGATGGGCTGAGGGCATCATAGTGGTGTTTCAGCGTGGAAGAATATAAAGTTCGAATATCAGGGGCCACCATAAGTTACAGACGCGTGATAAAATACAGTGGTTTGCACATGAAACATAAACTCAGTATTGTTTGGATAAAAGTGGAACGTAAGAATCCTTAATGCTACCTTAGAGCAATATAGTCATTTCGTTGCGGGAGGAGCATACTCCTACGTACAGCAACAATCAGTTGCGTTATTTAGTGACGTCATCATCTAGTGACGTCATCATCAACTAGAGGGACAAGCGGGATGCAGGGAGAAACAGCGGGGGCAAACAGGAGGAAACGCATGTTGTTACTACGGTGACTCATTCAGACAAACACAATTTTTTTCCTTTATACAAAAAACTTTCATGAAACCGAAACGTCGGCCTTCCAACACCGGATAAGACATACTACAACCTAGTATATATATGGTAAACTGCGACTATATATGGTAAACTGCGCCCAATCTTGTTCCGATTTCATAAAGGTTTTGTGTATAGTCCCAATAATTCACTGTACGTTGCGATAACGCAACTTAAAGATGGCCGGGAAACAACACTAAGGAGAGCGAGGGAAAGCTGATTTCGTGAACGTAAATTGTGTTAGCTAACATTTGCCATAGGCGGTTTGTAAAAATACCACAGTAATACCACGAATTGTTTTGGCAGTTTGTGACGGCACAATGTTTATCTGCCGGCATCATTGAACTTCAATGTCATCCGGCTTAAGTATAGCCACTATAACCTAAAGGCCAATTACATCCATTTTGACATGCATGTTTGACTTTTGGATCACTTACACAATAGCTAAACACAAGAATTGCGGTAAGAATACGTTACGTACGTCCGATATAACAATTTAATTACTGCATCACCAAAACACGACACGGGGGTCGCCATTGTTTTGCTGGGACGCGCAGAAATTAATGCCGACACACGGATCGCTTCGATTTCGACTCGCAGCCGATTGATATAGCTGTATTGACTGTGAGGAGCTCAAGCGTCTGACTGCCTTAGCTGGCCACTACACTGTCGAAATCGAAAAGTGACATCTGTCGGCATTAATTTCTGAGCGTTCCAGCAAAACAATGGCGATCTCTGTGTCGTGGTTTGGTGATGCAGTAATTAAATTATGTCGGACGTAAGTAACGTATTCTTACCGCAATTCTTGTGTTTAGTTATTGTGGCAGTGATCCAAAAGTCAAACATGCATGTCAAAATGGATGTAATTGCCCTTTAAGCTACGATTTTGAGCGCCATGTTGTCAGTGCTACTGCGGTCCTTGCGCTCTTTGCACTAGCAAGGGCCTTCTGTGAAGTTACGTTGCGACTGTAGGAACTGCTAGAGTTTCTGCCCACTGATGCTACGGATTGCCTCGCTGGAGAATAGACGAACTCTTGGTCTTTTGGCACTGGTTGAAGTTGATTGATGCATTGCCATAATTGTTGCAGCACTTGAGCCAAGAATTTCCCTCGCATCGTCGTGGGGCAGATAATCCAGTTTTGGGTTCGTGCTTCTTAAAAAAATACAGCAACACCAAGAATTTCAAAGATCCTGGGATTTCCGTGTGGATATCTCCCGCTAAATTGGTGTCTCTCATCATTATGGGGCAGATAACCCAGTCAGGGTTCGTGCTGGCTAAAAAACGAAACCACAAACCCATAATTTTGGGTTTGCGCTACCTAAAACAAAAACAACAACAATTTTGGCGTAACTTTCCGAAAATCATAAAGCTCGCAACACCCTTAGTACTTTAAAAAAAGGATCCGTCTGGGTGCGGCACGTCTGGATTGAAGAGGTTAAGATTTCGTTCTGCGGTCTGGTGCGATTTTGTGCAGACGTAGTGTCATTTTGGTGCAGTTTACTATGGCGAACTATACCTGTGTAGCCGCAGAAACGTACTAGCAGTGTAATTATTAAGTTCTTATAGTTAGTGGCTACCTCAGCCGGCGTCGACCACCCGCGGTTGTAGTTAGTGCGTAGCTTCATAAGGCGGGGACTATATGCTGCAATCTCTAGGGTGAGATGCTAATTTGTACTATTTGTGCAGTCGGAGGGTTGGATCAATGTTTTATTTCCACGTAAAATACGGACAGTGAGTTTATTGTAAAAGTTTTTCCTTGACTTCGCCATTAGATCAGTTTAACTATGCAACCAATTTACTATTCCTTCGTCAAGAAGTGGTGGCGGCAGTAAAACAACTTACTCACTTGTTCGCCCTTTCGCGAACTGTTCGCCCTTTCTGTTAGAATAGAATAGAATAAACGTTATCGGCCAGTAAGCTATACAGCTTTTTGAAGGCCCGAGCAGCAGATGTTAAGTGAAAGGAACCACCATCGTAAACAGTCGTTTTTTTGCCGCAGGAGGGAGGAAACCGGAGTACCCGGAGAAAACCCTCGTACAACGGGCGGAAAACAACCGGAGAAAAACCCGTACATATAGACTTCCCTTCCCAGGATAGAACCCGGGTCTGTAGGAAGCCATAGATGTACAGCTGGGACCAAGACGCTTATCGAATCTGACGCCCCAGTGCTTGCTACCCGAGCACCCTAGCATTTAAAAGCCGTCTTTATCAACGTTTCTTAAATTCCTAGTGTGGCCACTCCCCCCCCCCCCCCCCGCCGCTCTTCTCCCTCTTCGGTACACTTTTTTTTTAATGATTAGCCTTACATAATTTGTATTTTGCTTCCTGTTTTTGTTGGCATGTAATTTTCTTTTGTAGCTGGGTTAGGTGATTGGGCTTTCAAACCGAAACCTCGCCCTTTGAAAACTCTGCCAATACCATGTTATTGTTTAGTTTTTACTGTATTTTGTTTGCAATAAAGTTTAGTATTGTTATTATAACTAGAAGGAAATTTTAGGCAAGCTGTCCAGGATGGCCCAGCTGTGGCCATGGGTGCGGTTAGGAAAATCGACTACGACCACGACCCCACAAAAGCGTAATATAACTTTAAATTAGTTGTGAGCATAAGTACATAGACAACAAAGCTTTGGACAGCTATTGCTTGCTTAACTTTGCAAATATTGTTACGGTTGTAACATCTGTTAGCGTCATGTTTGTGTGTTAGCTTTTATGGCTGACGGTGGCTGATGTTTGAGAAAGCTTTAAAATGGGTATTCTAAAAGGTGGTTCGTGGTCTGGCAAGTCTAATAAACGAAAGCCAACTGGAAACTTAAAAGTTTGTGTGGTCGGTCCTGCAGTGCTTTTGTGGCAAAGCGGTTACATTACGTTTGCATAAAGTGGATATTGCACTGTGGTGAACATGTTGAGGGATTTACCACGATGATTAACAATGTTTTTCCATTGTATATCCTTGGAGGAGCAGGGAAGGAGGGGGAGACATTCGAATATGTCAGCAGGTGGAGGTAGAGTAAAATGCATAAATATACAGTCGTAGCCTATTTAAACGTGTTTTTTTAAAAAATAAATAAAACAAAACCAAAAACTGATAATGAAGCGAATAAGTTGAATGGTTCGGCTTCTCAAAGGAGTGATTACGAAATTAAAATATTGGGAAAATGGCCACTCAAGCTGTTGTTGACGTGGCACATTATTACAAATCTGCAGGCTAGTTGAGTTGAGTCTAATACACAATTAAAAAAAAGTGATATCTTATCAAAAACCAAAACTGGTAAAAGAGACCGCCAAGTTCCGAATGATTCGGCTCTTCAAACGAGTGATATCATCACACCAAAACATTCGGTAAGTTAATCGCACCATCTAGTTCGAAGGTTAAATGAAAACTAGAACATTGCTACTATTGCAAAAGTAGCAATGTTCAGGTTTTCGTTTAACGGCCAGAGTATTATTCGATGCGATTAACTTGGCGAATGTTTTGGTGTGACGATATCACTCCTTGGAAGGGCCGAACCCATTCGGAAATTGGCGGCCCCTTTTACAATTTTGGTTTTGGATATCATTCTTTAATACTACTAATTTTCATACTTAACATTTTAAAACTTCGGATAGGTTAACTAGAGTGTCGTGGCGTCCTTAGAAACATTTTTCAAGGTGAGAAGGAAAGCATACATTTTCACCCGTTTCGTGGGTGGGGGGGGGGGGGGAAATACGTTTTAAATCAGAAATAAATCGATGTAAATTGCTGTAAATAGTATAAAAGTAAATTGGAAAATAAACAAAAAGCTTACACTGGAAAATACCAAAGTACAGTAAGTCACCTTTATGCACTTACGCTTCATTCAAGTGACGTGACCCGGATTCGAACCGGCGAACCATACCATCACTAGCTCAGTACCATACCGCCTTTACCGATGTGGCTACTTGTTTACTGGCGGAAGTTCTTAAAAAGAGCTCCTACCCACTGCCATGGCGGACTGAGGTACTTATTCCTGAAAAAGACTTATCACAAATTACGCATTTCAAAGGTTTTTTTAAGTCCTAAAAAAGTCCAGAAAGATCCTGAAAAGTTCTACCGTAAACAACGCATTTTTGCGATAAATCCAGTGGCCGATTCGTTCGCGTAATTATTATCTGGATTTTCTGGAAAAAAAAGCCAAAATTTCTCGGTTTTTTTTTTGCTAATGAAGCCTTCTTCCTAACCAAGTACATTACTTCTTCATTTTTGGATAACTCGAGATACTTACAAACTTAATGAATAAAGTTTGGAATATTAGCCCAAAGTTGGAATATTATACATTAATTACTCTACCACCTAAGCTTTTATTCATCATACTATTCAAGAAATTAACTGTGAAACATATTAACGGCAAATGCATTATCATGATTAATGTAAAGAGTTGCAAACTTTCACGGACACTTAGGTATTTTTGATAACCAAATTCATCTTCATGCCTTTGTGTCGATGTACGAAAATTTTAACTTTAGATTCCAGATTATGAAGCATGGCATAGTTTCACTTTAGAAATTGCATACACTTTTCTACTTCATTCCATTACCGAAGAAGATAGCATTAAATAATGATTATCCCGTTAATGCGATTTGCGCATCAAGTAGGTTACGTAATTTATTGCCATTACCGTCGTGAGTTGATGGTTATTAAATTATTAGCTGGAATTGCTTTACGTTTGGGTAATATTCCTCGCTTTATCGCATTAATGAAGATGCGTAAATCTGTTACCGCGTAAAGAGGACAACTTGCCCGACAAACATCCGGGTCGTAGGCGAGGCGGACAAGCTTCAAACAAAGTAAAATTGCGGTTCAGTCAAAGGGCCGTAGGAAGAGTAAGGCGAGCATGCTGCCCGCCCAGGGCGCCACTTTCCTGGGGGCACTTCGCCGAATTCCTGCCAACCGTGATAACCGTGGAAGTGGGCGGTAGAGCACAAGTATATTTTATAACTTATGTCGTTGCACACTAGTTTACGAAGCCGTTTACGAAGAAATGTGCTTGTCTTGGTTTAGTACTCGCTACGCAATTTTTGGATGTTTTGTTAACCGACTATGCGTTTTTTTTAATGATCATCAGGGCCGGATTAAGCCTCGTAGAGGTCCTGGTGCTTAAGATTTATTGTGCCCATTTCCCCCCCCCCCCATTCACCCCACCCACTCCCGCAAAAAAGGGTTTGGTTATGGAATGAGGAATTCCACATAAAAGTTTCATTCACTCCACCCTAATATACAGTGTTTGTGTAACTTTTGACCATACATCGATCTTTGCGGGGAAAACTATAAACGTCAAACTACAGGTGTGTGTGCCGTCATAAAACCCAACTTGTGATTACTTATGTGATAATAAAAACGTTGTGCGATGGTTACAATTTGGCCGTTGTAAACGACATGGCGAAAAAAAAAAGATTAGGTAATTCTTGGTTTGGTGTGTCATAAAATGTTGCAGTATATGCCACACGAGTTTCCGTTACGTTGGTTGGCCAAATATCTTGGAAGATTGCAATACCCCATATAAAATGACGGAATGATTTCTCGGATGTCGCTGCGCTTCCGGAATTTATTGTGCTTCCCAGAGTTGGTTGATGGGTGATGACATTTTGGAACAAATAAATAACACTTTCGGAAAAAAACGACGGCGCGTGCTGTGGAGCAAAGCATGGTTTTCAAGGTATCTTCTGTACCATAATTCGGTCCCGGACGATTCGGTTCTAATATGCAAATAAACGTAAATAAGTTGAGCGCCGAAAAAGTGCTATAAATTCTGCGTACAGTTTGTTATCGCTTGAACTAAGCCTAAGTTCTGTTAAAACTGTCGGGGTGGGGGAGGGATACGAACTTCGCGGATGAACGATAAACATCCTAAAACCTCCCCAATCAGAACTGCCGGAAATTCACTGCCGGGACATGAAGAGTGAAATCTATATTGAACCAAAATGACCAACATTTTAAAACTTACGATAACGTAACTTGGGACCACATTGTCATAGTCTGTCCTCAATTTTTAACTGGCATTTTTATAGCCGACGAAAATATACATTACCTTATTTATACTAGCAGTTTCCCCTTTAGAGCTGCTGTTACCCCTAGAAGTTGAAGTTGCCTTCCCTGCCTGGCTTGTACCTTACCACGCATGCGTCGGGCATGCTCATATAAACCCCCGCGCAGCAGCGGATATCATCATTTCTCCTAGGGCGCTCGTCGCGTGCGGTCGCTCACGCGCTAGCTACCCGGGTATCCGCTGCCGCTTGCCTTCAGTCCGTGGTGGTTGCCTCCATCCTCTGTCCGCTGTGCCCACGGTTCCAGCGGCTGTCTGCGGTTGGACTCGTCCTCCGCATGTCCTCTCTAGCCATCTGCTAGGCTAAGCCCGGGTGAGGGGTTGACAAGGTGTCCCCCCTTCCTCGCCTGCACATCCCTCACGGACATTGGGATTGTCAGGACTAATTTCGGGCCCTGGTTACCTTCAAACCCCATCTTCTGGGTTCCTAGGATAGAGTCTATCCCCTGGTCGTCCCCATCAGGCTTGCCTGCCAATCCGCCGCAATCCTTACTTACATACTTCAGAGCAGCTACCATGGATCATGGGCATCCTCTCTCCGCTGCACTGGATGATAGGACCGTCTCCCTTCCGGAGGATGCTAGCGCACCCTCCGCCCCCTTGCCACCATCTCTACAGTGTCACCACAATCCACGAATCCATCTCTCTCGACACTCCGAACGACTCCCTGTCTTACCTCCCGTTGTGCGCCATCCGCGGCAGCCTCCATCCGTTCCGTTTCCTGAGCTCACTGCAGCCTTTCCTTCCACGGGAAAGAGAGGAACCCTCCGTAAATTTGGAGGCCTGTTCACTTCGTCCTTGTCTTATCAATCAAGCCATCCTACGTCAGCAATCCTCTCACCTCCGGCTCCACTTCTGCCATCCCCGGTTGTCTCTATCCCACTGGGGTCCGACCAGCCTTTAATTCCCACCTTTCAGCCACCTCCTGGCCTGCAATTGCCGGTCCCATTTCCATCCTTTCGGCATCCAACAACCGGGAGGGGGGGGGGGGCATCTACAACCTCTTCCTCACCATTGCATACACTCGACCTAGCCTGCAGTGAGTCCGTCGGATCAGGGGATCATTACGCAATCCTCCGGCCAATCCTTATCTCCAGAACCTCGGACAGTCCTTCGCCATCATCCTGTCCGCATCCCTGACATAACCCATTTGCCGCCTTCTCGTCCTTCCGCTTCATCCTGTTTCCACTGTCCTTATCAAGGCAGCTACCTTCACGGATCTACCTTCCTGCACCGAGAATAGCTCACCTCCATCCTCTCCCTCGCTGTTCTAGCTTTCGATCCTCCAAAAAAAAATACCAACAAAAGAGAAGAGAATGGGAACGAAGACGGAAAATTTACTTCACGCAGATCCTAACCGACGACTCAACCGTTACATCTGCAGGAACGACCTTAAATAATGTGATCCCGCTATCCGCACACCAAGTCCTTTTTCTCCACTACAGCGCTCCTCCGTCCTACCCTCGTCCGCAGGAAACAAGGACTAGAGCCTCCATCTTGCAACACCAGACGCAGGAAAACGCAGGAAAAATGAAAAATGCTCGGATCACGGCCAAAATCGGCATGCCCCATGGGGACGATGAGCGCCATCTCATGCTACCGCCGCCGTGGGAATTTTCAAATTTGAACTGCAGCCACCAACCGTCGCTCCCTCTTGGATTCAGCTCAGCCATGGTGGACAGCTCTTCATCAGAAGATTTGGATCGTACTCCTCCTCGTTCTCCATCTTCAGCGTTTACCACCATCAACGTTCCTTCACCCAAAAAATGTAGGTGCCCCGGATTTGCCTTTCCTCTGCCAAAACCCAGGCTTGATCCCCATCCTTGTTGCCAGCGCCACCGGCTAGGTGATGGTTCACAGAAACGTTGCAAGGTCTGCATGACAATATCCCCCTCTCAATGGAACGTGATTAAGAAACATGACCTTCAATCCAAGCAACGGGCGGACCGGGCCCGTCGCCAACGCGCCTTACCTGCGGCATCCGCTGCGGGAAATCAATCCTTCCCCGACACAGCCCTTACCACATCTACGTCCCCGGATGCATCAAGACGCTCCTCTCATCCTGTTCCTCAGCTCCGTGAGAATACTGCCAGTTCCTATCCTACCAAAACAATTCGGTTTGTCTTGGATTCGTCCTCAACAACCTCATCTACAGTGCCGGTCAATCCACAAAAAGGTGTTCAATCCTCCACGTCCGCACGGCAGGAACAGTGTCACCCCACTCAGGCCCTGCTACCCCTAACAAGTTCCATTCCAGATGTGCCGGGAATGGGTCCAGCGTTCGGCTACCGGCAAGTATCTTGAAGAAATCAAATATCCCCATTCGACCAGCAGTCCGGGTCAAAAGGGCTGTTCAACGATTGGCACCGCCGACCCTTCACTTTCTCAATCCGTCAGCCTGCAAGTCCACGTCTGCTCCTGCGTCCGCAACCCACACTTAAGCCTCCCACGGCTCTGGGGTACGTCGTACGGTCCCTCCATCACAAGAAGCTATTCCCACAGATCCTCCACTAGCCCCCTTTCCTTCTCCAGTCGTCCTCCGAAACGCATTGACCAGGGGACTACACCTGTCGCCTTCTGAAATGGAGAATCTTCAATTTAACATTGACTTTGTGCTTCGGTTTGTACAAAAGTTTTCGTCGGACTACTCGAATCTCCGGCAATCCCTGACGGATCTACCGATCCTCCGACAATCCGCGGCCGCCTAGGATACTCTGAAAGCGGAAAATGAACTACTACGTGCAACGAACGAGGCATTGACAAATGAACTAGAACTCGTTAACCAGAAATACCGGTCCCAGCACCTCAACTACGCCCTTCTCAAGGCCCATTATAATTGGGTATCCCCAATTCCGTCCTCGCCACCCTGGAGAGCGTACTATTCCGCTCGTTCACACACCCGGCATCTCCGTTCTGCGCCAACCACACTAGGAACGCCTCCTTCCTCACGGCCGCCCACCCAAGAAATACCAACCACGTCACCGGCTTCCCTTTACCGTGCAGCCCCTTTGCCTCTACTGGCACCCTTCCATGATCCCTCCGCAACTGCGGCAGCTTTCCTGACGAATTCTAGCGAAGAAGGCACTCCCCCGCTGCCACCTCCGGATCTCTCTACTGAATCCTCTCTCCAACCGGCATCAGCCGTCAATACCATCAACGTACCATCCGAATCCGTACACAAAGGGGCTCTTTCCTCGACTTCTGCATCCTCTGCTCTCGTCTGCCCCCTCCACCTGCAGATATGCCAATCAATATCCCCTCCGTAACTCAAATCCTTCCCCGGCAAACTCTGGCAGCAATCTGCCGTCATTCCAAATTTACCTAATTTTTCCGGTTACTCAGTATGGCAGTACGATGAAGTCCCCAACTTCTATCCTGCCTTTTACGGTATCCGCCGCAACAACCGAACAACAGACGGTGATATGCCATGCTTCCCTTGTCGCTCCAAAGCGACAGGGGTAGCCTTCGGTTTCTGTACAATGCCGGACTAGACTACTATACCATCCCAAACTCTCACCATTCATCCGTCAGGTCTCCGGTGAGAAGCCCACCCATGACAGTCTTAACTTTCATGTGTATCCGTCTCGCCCAAACTTTCGTTCATCGACCCAATTTTTTTGTACTGGATATTCAGTGTTTTTTTCTTTCTTCTCACATGCAGACCGACGCCTTCTTTCCTTCCCTTCCAAAAAAAAAAAAAACCGACACAACGAGGTGGAACACGACCAGACACGGACCCTCGCCGATGACGTCGCCCGCTCCTACTCCGACCAACCACGCTCTCCGCCATGGTGAAGTCGGCTATCCTGCAGCTCTCACTGGTGCATCGCCGGACCAATCCAGCCCCCAATACTCCTCTTCCGCCATTTCAAGACTCCCACATCACCAGCTTCCCACAAGGCAAGAGGGTTCATTTTTTACACTTTATCTCTTATCCTTGTCCCCATATGACAGACCTCTGCATGCGATGAAGCTAAGTCAAATACGAAATTATAATACTAATTCGCTCTCCCGCACGCCTGGTCTCATTCATCTTGGCGGATAGCACGTACCCTTATCCGCCTACGCCGCTAAGCGAACACCTCCTCCGCTCTAGAGTGAAAGTGATCAGGACAGCAGATGGGTCTTCATAAAGGCGATGTGTGCCTGTGGTATCCGTCTCGTACCGCGGGAAGTCAGACTTGGGCTCACGGTTCCTTTCAGGAGCAGCACCTAGCCCTCCACCGGGTTACAAAGTCTGCTAGTGTAAATAAGGTAATGTATATTTTCGTCAGCTATAAAAAGACTAAAATTGCAGGGCCTGCACCTGCCTAATTTTACTTTTTATAGCCGACGAAAATATACATTACCTTATTTACGATAGCAGTTTCCCCCTCAGAGCTGCTGTATCCCCTAGAAGTTGAAGTCGCTTCCCTGCCGGGCTCATACGTTACCACGCATGCTCCGGGTTGCCCATATAAACCCTCGCGCAGCGGTGGTCCTCATCATTTCTCCTATGGTGCTCGCCGCGTGCATTCGCTCTTGAGCTGTTCCCTGAAGACCCGCCGCCTATCCTCAATCCGCTTGGCTTCTAATTCATCGGACGATCCCAGCTATCCTTCATCCGCATACCTTCTGACCGCGGATGGCGCTTCATGCAAGCTTTCCTTCGGCCTTCAGGACATGAAGGTTCTCGGTTCCGTCTCTACACGGGACTCGACGCGGTCCTATCCTCCACGTCGACTAAGGGATGTCCCTCTGTGGACAGGTGCCGTCGTCCCTTCGCGTGACCGCCGCATGTCACAGACACCTTCAGCAGCGGATGCTCCTCGATTACGATCGACTCTGCTCGTGCACGTTTGATGGACCTCCATCCGCTCTAGCCCTTACCACCGTTCTCGGTGATTTCAATCCGCCGCGATCCTCCCCTCTGTCGGACAGCATCTATTGACTTGCCATCCGCCGTTCCTCTCGTTTCCAGGCAGTACGGGCTGCAGGCCTCTGCGCCGCTGCACGCTACGTCGCTTATATAGCTCATCGTCGGGACCATCCGCCCTCCATCCCTCCCCCCCTCCGCTTTCTGCAAGCTGCCATCCTTCCGGACGGCCGCCATCCGCGCCTACCCAACAGGACTCATGTCCGCATGCGGATGGTCGGTGGAAAAATCAGTTCGGCTTGCGCCAGCCTCCCCCCACTAGGAGCGGCCTCCACACAACCCTTTCTGGGATAAACTGTTTCACTGCTTCTTTCAACTTTAATCCCTCCGTGACGCTACCATCTGCGCATGCCATTGCGCAGCCTCCTTTCAAACTATCGGCTCCAACAAAAGCCCTTCAGGACCAGTTCTCTGCCTTGCCTCAACCTTGCTTTCCGGCTTGTGCCTCATCCTTCCTGCATTCATCCGCCCCTGCGGATAAGGGATAAGGACGCACAACTGGCTCGCCAGGCGATCGTCCTCCCGATCTTCGATTCATAAAAAAAAAGGAAGGGGGGGGAGGCACTCTATCTCCAACATCTGGGACCAACGGTGCAACCTCCTTCCTGCAAAGCCACCAGAATGCACCTCCTCTACTTCAGGCTTCTCTACTGGCCATTCTGCTTTCTACAGCCGGAGACAGCCATCCGCAAGGACGGACTGACCAATACGTCCTCTTTCCACAATAACGCCGTCGTTCCGCAGGACTAACTATCCTCGCATTCTCTACCACCCACGTCTGCAGGTGCTTCCGTCCACTAGATGGCTCTTGCTAGGATTCACTCTTCTACTACGGACCTTTTCTTCTCTAGCCGCCACGCTGTTCATTTCGTTGAGACGTTGTGCTCACCATCCGCATCCCAGCACTAGCATCTACAACGTCCGCCTCCGCTTCACGCTTCATAGTGCCGCAAGCAAAGGGACGCAAGGAGATATCCTCCCACCTTTTCTCGCTATCCGGCCTCGTCAGTCCCGGCTGCTTGTCTTGATCCTCCGCACGCTGCCATCCCTCGGAACGACCGTTCCTTGTTTTTGACCGACAAACTCGCGTCTACATTGCGTGCGGACAATGGGTGAGTCCGACCAGCCCAATGCCGATCCTTGTCCTCAATCCCCCTGCCCAGGAGCTGCATCCGCGCAGCATTTCTTGGGATGTACTGTTTCGTTGCCTTCTATCAGCCTTCACCTCTCCTTCTTACACCATTGATTGCTGTTTTCATTGGACAGAGTACTATATCCCATCCGTCTGCGCATCTTAATTACGCCGCCTTCATTTCGGATTTTTCTATCCTCCGCCCTCCACCATCCGCATCCGCTCACTGCCATCCCTAGGGACGACCGTTCTTCTTGGCCTCTGCCTATAACGGTACGCGACTTCATTACGATTGGGTGATGGACGGATCAGCTTGGTTTACCAACATGCCTCGTCTTCGGTCCTCCTCCCCACTGCGCAGCTCCTTTGGGTGGACCTTTTCCTACGTGCTGCATTCTATGACAAGGGTGTGATGTCCCTCTGCGACGTCTCCAGATGCGCGGACCTTCTTTCAGCTTATACTGTCTCCTCTTCTTATGAAGTTATCCTACCTTCCGCTGTTTACAAGCAGTTTTTTGGATATACCCATTCCTTTTCAGATCTTGAACCTCCGGTCCTCGGACAACCGTTTCGCCATCCTCCCATGATGATGTTTTCATTTCTTGCATCCCCGCCAAGCGGACATGCACCTCCCTCTCCTCTTCAGTAGGATTGCTTGGCCCCTCCATTGTTCTACAACGGTTTTTGGCTGTGCCAACTGCTCCTTCGCTTGAGGATAGAACTCATCCGTCCTCACAGGGTTTACCACCGTTATCCTTGCTTCCTTCAGAAGGTTTTCCGTTCACCGGAACGACTGTCATGCCGACTTCCCGCCTCCGCACCTTCCCTCTAGACAGGCGGTCGTTCATCCTGCCTTACCCTCCGCATCATGGCTTTGTCTCGGCCTCCGCCCCGAGGCTGCCATTGTACCTTCACTTCGAATGCAGTTCCCTCCGCTCCGTGGGTGGACGCTTACCTCCGCTACCTTTCTCTACAAGACTATCCTCCATAACGGATATAAAAAGTAAACTTGGCATCTCCCAATCCCAATTTGGCCTCCTCTTGTGACGATGCTCCCATTTTTTATTATCCTTCCGAATACACCAAGTGGCAACGCACCTACATCCTACTACACTTCGTGGCTGATTATTACTATCCTCAACTATGACTATGCCTCCACATCAGTCAACCATCCGTTGGACTCTTAGACTACCCACCTGCAGAACCCATCCTGTTCACTAGCCTCCTCATCCTCGCCGTCCGCTTCGCTGCCACGAGTAAAGGACGCCCGGGGTATCCTACCCTCCTCGCCTTTCCACTTTACCGGATCGTCCGTCTCTTAGGGACATAGCTATCCTCGACCTTGCTACCACACAGGTTTTCTCCAAATCCTACCGCAGGCAAATCACCTCCGCCCTCTCTCAACCAAAAACGTTACGCTCAGCACGGGCATCCGTTCATGGGCTTCTCCTCACGTACCTTTGAAAACGTAATGTACCAGCACTCTCATCCTCCTACGACCTGCCGATCCTCCGCTTCGTTGATTCACACACCGACGTACAGACTGTCATCGACTTGAAATAAGTATGATATACCTCCATATCACCTCCGTCTGCGCATACTGTTACACAGCATCCTATTCATAAGATAACCATCAAACTGCATCCTCTGCGGACACACCTCTGCTAGCGGATGCTCCCTCCGCCCCGTCCCTTCAATGGCGTATTCCTTCAACTTTCATCCTCCGCCTCGCCACACGGACGCCCCTCTGTCAGCGGATGATCTATCCAGTACATCCTCTCCATCAGAGGATAACCACCGTTCCGAGGATCCTACACCGGCACTGTATACAACTTAGCCCTTCGTCCGCCTTCTGCCCTCCGTTGGGCACCTCCTAAACGGCCTCTGGTGCCTTCTTTCCGACATTTAGGACAGCGCAAATCGGTGCTGCATCCTCCCGGATGCTCAACCCCACCTTATTATATGCGCTTCGACTCGCTCACCTCCGCTCCGACATCTGTACCTTCTGCTTCACTGTTGCCTCCGCCCGTCTACTTCCCATCTGCAGTCGCCACTCTGCCGTCTCAACCTTCCGTTCTTCAGCTTCCCACAAGGCAAGAGGATTCATCTCCTGGTTGTTCTTTTGTCCTTGTCCCCACATGATAGACCTCTACATGCGATAAAGCTTTACAACCAAACATTTCTATGCATAGATTTACTTTCCGCACTCCCGATCTCACTCTTCCTGGCAAGCGGCCAAGCTGCCCTCCGCATCTGCCTCCACCTGCCACGCGCGTCCCTATCCGCCCCTGAGTGAGTGTGGTCGGGTCAGCAATATGGTCTTCATCAGGACATTCTGTGCCTGGGGTCGCCGCCTCGTACCGCGGGATTACAGACTCCGATAAGCAGGAATGCCGCCGGTGCATGAACCTAGCCCTCCTCCGAGTTACAAAGTCTGCTATTGTAAATAAGGTAATGTATATTTTCGTCGGCTATAAAAAGACTAAAATTGCAGGGCCTTGCACCTGCTTAATTTTAGTTTTTATTGCCTAACCGAAAATGTAATGACCTTCATTCCCGCCCAAGCCTCCCCACCATGAGCTAGGTTCTGTCTGGTAGGTGGAGAAATGATGAGGACCACCGCTGCGCGAGGGTTTATATGGGCAACCCGGCGCATGCATGGTAAGGTACGAGCCCGGCAGGGAAGCGACTTCAACTTC
Organism: Lithobius niger; assembly: GCA_023313725.1. Taxonomy (NCBI): domain Eukaryota; kingdom Metazoa; phylum Arthropoda; class Chilopoda; order Lithobiomorpha; family Lithobiidae; genus Lithobius; species Lithobius niger. The sequence continues at coordinate 6,645 of JAHWFP010196578.1, read as the reverse complement.
TAGGGGATACAGCAGCTCTGAGGGGGGAACTGCTACTGTAAATAAGGTAATGTATATTTTCGGTTAGGCAATAAAAACTAAAA
>JAHWFP010196576.1:674-16149 GCA_023313725.1 Lithobius niger | reverse complement strand
GGGCCTGAGAGTAGCAGGGTGAACCCTATTTGTCCGAAGTGCTTTCAGAGCACAAAAGACGTTCTTTGGTAGCTTGCCTCGTAATTTCATTTATCAAGTCTTTCAATCGGGTTTAGATTCTGCATTCTCTCTCGGTTGCTGAAAAGAGTCACGTAAAGTTTTTCTTGTCCTATTTCCCAAGATATATTCCCACCCTGACGTTAACGCCTTTATTTGAAAAGCCCTTATTGAGCCCTTATTGTTTCAGTTGCAAGTCTTTGGGACCGATGGCCATGCAGTCCGGGTTCCAATAAAGACTACCTACCCCGCCCCCACGCCATAATTTTATTCAATCATTACAATTGGTGAGTAAAATTTTACAAATTAGAGTGATATTTCACCAATCATCTTGTTATTATCCATCTACAATGTGTAGAGCCCATTTACAAAGTTTTTTAGAGAGCGTTTTTATTTATTTGTTGCTTTAAAAGCTTAAAATGTATCCGTATTCTTTAATAACACAAAATCAAAATATAAAGAATCAGGCCGTCAAATAATCAAAATCTAATCACCGTTAATATGTTATCTATATATATATATAATATGCTTGGGTGGCACGGAGCAAATTCATCGTATGTGTGTGTATGTGTGCATGTGTGTGTGTTGCTGAAGTTCCAGCGAGAAAGGGGAAAAGGGTGACCAGGGAGGTGGCTCAATCTGACCATGAAGTGGGAGAATGTGGGGGAGGGAGGCAGGAGAATGGGGGGGAGGGGAGGGAGGGTGTCGGCGCCATTCCGACCGGTAATTAGGTATTCGGGAACCGGCTAGACCGGCGTATGTTACGCCGGGGGTACAGCTAGTTTTATTTATTTATTTACAGAGTGTAACGACCTTGTACACCATGAGGTCTTTTAAAACCTAGCCTACTTAAAAACAATTAAACCGTTAATAAAAACAATTTGCAACAATTTATACTCCACGCTCACAGCTAAAGCAGAAAATCCTACCGTCATGTTGTGAAAATGAATTTGTAAATTATTAATCACCAATAATTCAAACAAAGAAATTGTACGAAAACTCTTTAACAGCATTAAGGTTCACTGTTTATTCGAAAAAATATGACATTACCGAACCATTCACTTAAAAAAAAAAAAAGCAAATACACAGCAATGCCCCAAGTTCTTAAGTTGTGGGTTGTGTGTCTGATGAGTGGAAACTTCGGTTCGTTTCTGACATCATAAAAGTTCAGCGGCTGAAACTAATAATTCGGTTTTTTTTTTATTGGCGTTTAGGCTCATAACTGCTAGGGGAAAAAAAAGTAGATCATATCAGTTTGTACAAAAACGTATGATTTTTTGCCAAAACAAAACTTACAAAGGATACCTGCCAGCATTTTTGGCCGTTTGAAAGCCGTGATATTAAACGCCAAGCTCTTGCACCAAGTTAATCCCACCGATGAAATACTTGAAAATTGAGCAGTAGGCAATTTTTCAATTTTTTTCATTTAAACCGGTGACTATTTAATCGTTGGGATTATAACTTGGCGAAAGCGCTTGGCGTTTGATATCCAACCTCAAGCGGCCAAAAATCTTGGAGGAAAACCTTAACCAGTTTTGTTTTGGGAGGATGCAGATTTGCAGTAGCGTGAGGGCGCAGACGTCCGAGAGGGCAGGGGCAACTTTCAGTGAAAGGGCACGCTGAGGCTTTTTTTTTTTCTGGGGACTTTTATTTCTTATTTGCTTGTCGCTCGCTACTATTTTACCATTTTTGGCCCCTTTCCTGTTGCCCTTTTTAGGGCTCTAGGCCCTTTCTCCTCGCTGCGACCAGCATTTTTCAGTGCAGAAAAGGAAAACATGGCATGTTTTTCTTCAAAAATGGCATTTTTTTCCACCCTCCCATCCCGCTGTGCACGCCACTGCAGATTTGTGAGATGGAAATGCAGTGACGCAATGATAGTTCTGATTTCACATGATGACAAGTGCTTTTTTCCGTATCGACAATTCGTCGATTAACGCAGTCCGTTACTGTCCGTCTGATTAGTCATGTCTGGCGTTTATGTCTGCTGTTACCTCCATAATACTTGTGGGATATGTATTCAGCAAAGCGTTCATTGTGCGCGCCCGCCCCCGACTTGCTTGAAATTTATCAGCTGCCTGTGATCTCTCTCTCTCTCTCGTTTCTTCGCGCCAAGCTGCCTGATTACAACAGGTAATTGAAATGCTGGCTGCTCCGCGCTCCTAGCACAGAAGAGGGGGGGGGGGGGGGGGTGCGCGCCTGCGTGATTAAACGCTCTCCCGCTCCGCTGCTTCGCGTAATGTGAAATAAAAGATAGAAAGAAGAAGAGAGAGGAGTAAGCAGGCCGCTAACCCTCATTAAAACGAATGCTTTTCACCGCTCACGCTTGCAGAAGGTACAGGAAATCAAGCACCAACCATCATTTCGGTTTAATACTGGCGGGGAAAAAATCCCAACATTTTTACGCAATTCGCACCCCCCCCCCCCCCCCCCCCAAAAAAAAATAAACGTACATCTCGGGTTTAAAAGGAACGTACAACCAATTTATGTACATCACGTGGGCCAAAATTTGCCGTCTCAGGGTTTTATCCCAAAAATGTCGTTATAGCGAGTTCCGTCTTTTGCCTTGCAAATTCGCTCGAATAGCGTTTTGGCCAATGAGGCCTCGGGAAAAGAGCAAGGAATGAGTGGCGAAACGCGCCAATTAACAATCGGGAAGTTCGGGGCGTAAAGTGGATTCAATTTGCTCTTCACAGCTTCGCCCCTCTTTCTGAAGGATTCCTCTTCCTCCTTTCCCCCCACCCCCCTCCCATCCTCCCATCCTCTTCTCCACGCGCCATCGGCAATGCACTCCTCTCCAAGCAAATTCCCTCTTACAAAACGTTCCTGAAAATAGCGACTCGATTACAGGCCAAGTTAGGTAAACGTTCGAGGAGCGTTATACTGTATTGGAATGTAACGTGTAGTGTTCCACAAGGCAGTGTATTAGGGCCTCTTTTGTTTTTAATTTATGTCAATGATCTTGCTGAACTATATAGGCCTATACCTTTAAAATACAATATTTGTTTATGATATTGCCTGGGTGTATTCGAAGGAAAGTGAGCTCTCACTTATTAAATCTGTTCATGATGGCATGAACTTATTAACTCTTTGGACGATTGAAAGCAAACTTGTTGTTAATATTGGCAAGTCGAATTACATTAACTTTGGTACGGATGAGAAAGACACGGGTAGAACTAGTGAATTTACTTTCCATGTTTGTAATGAACTGTATGTTGATGAACCTTCGATTTCATGTCAGTTCCGGTCCTTGATTAGAGTTCAAGGAGCAAAATGTCTTAAACTTGTGTTTGACGAGAGAATGAAGTGGGATGGCCCGAACGTCTTAGTAAACCTCGAAGTGCCATCCCTCTCTTGTATAAACTACGTGCTATATTTTACCATTTAAATTACTTCGAATGACCTATTACAGCTTAGTACGTACACGCCATCATTTACGGATATTTTATTGGCATGGGGGCCGACCTACATTACTGTTTTGAAGCAGCTACGAGTATCAAAAATATATATAGAGTAGCCATCAAGGAGGTGGTGAAAGAGCAGATGAAAGACGAAATCACGACGTTTTGGTTCCTAGCTAGGAACCGTTTTCAAGTGAAGGGTTTAACACATGTCAAAAAGCTTAAAACTTAAAACTGTTTAAAACATGTTAAACAGCTTAAAATAAAAAATTAATAAAACAACAGGAGAGCAGATGGGTCATGGTTATAAACCTTACAAGTCTAACGGTGGGGATATCCAGATGAGGTTTAAACTTAATCCTTGGGTTAAGCTCGGTAACAAGGAAAAATGGTGATATCCATCACGAAATAAGTTGAGGGCTAAGCAAAATTTAGCCTGTAGGTCGAGGCCTAACTTAATACTGAGTAGTTAGCCCCGAGCTGTAAAAAGCGGTGATATCCATCTAGTATTAGCGTTATTCCTGAGCCTTAACGGCAACATTTTAAAAAGCTAATTTAGCCTGAAGGTCGAGGTCTAAGGAGTAAAGAGCTAACAAAACCCCAACTTAGTCCGACATGGATAGCACCAACTTTTTTCTCCAGTCCACTAACTCCCAGGTCGAGGGTTAGTTAGATCCAGGGTTAAGCTACTCCGGGGCTAGTTTAGACCTCAACTGGATATCCCCACCGTTATAAGGATGTAAAGTCCATACTAAAATAAAAAAAATTTAAATAAATTAAAAGTCGGCACAATTCGAAAGAATGTGCCACTCAACAGTCAGTACCCAGCAGTCAGCAACCATCTGCTCTGCTGCCATTTTATTAATTTTGAATTTTTAAGTTGTTTGACATGCATGTTTTAAACCCTTCACTTGAAAACGATTCTGAGCTAGAAACCGAAACGTCGTGATTTCGTATTTCACCTTGATGGATACTCTCTTTATATTTTTAATTACTAAAGTGCTTTTTAGCTTTCTGCTTTTAACCGCTATGAGTATCGCAAAAAGAAGTTTATTTATATTAAATCATTTTCTAGCCCAACTGAGCTCTTTTATTTAAAAGGTGGGAAATTCTACTCTTCAATTTAATTTTGCTTACTGTGAAGCGCCATACTTACGCAAATATGGGCAAGATTTCGACTGCCCATGCCAAAATTTAATAATCCTTTTGGAAAACAATGTTTGAAATTTATTTGTGCTAAACTGTTTAACGGGTTACTGCTCAGTTTACGTGCCATTCCCAATAATGCAACTCTTAATAAACAAAATAGTCTGGTTGGTTGAGAGTGACGTTTTGGAAGAATTTGTGGATTTTTTGATTGCTGTTGAGTGCATGTTTGCTCTGCCGAGTTTTTCCCTATGAAGTCTTGATTCCAGATTTGTGCCCCCCCCCCCGATTCTTAAAATGAGTTGTCGAAACCGTGGTGGAACAGTTTATTTACGTAATACGCGTCGAGAAAGAAACGCGTCATCGTTTAAGAAACATTTGTTTAAGTGGTTACTTGATCAAAACCCAGCTAACTTAGCAAATATGTTCAATATTGTGAGTTAATATTTTCGAAATTTAACTTTTTTGGTACCATGTCTTAAAAACTGTTTTGCTTTCCCCATTTCTATCGCCAAACTACGAGTTTGCTATTCTTGTTTTCTGTGGATTAATCATGATTTGGTTCCCTCCTTTCATTCTACTATTTACATAATGTTTTTTTTATAGTTTTGTAGATTTTTTTTAATGATTTCTCGCAAGTAATGCTATTTTTTGAACGTTGGAATTTTTTATCAGTGTTTTTTTTTTTACTGTATTTTGTTTTGCTTTTAAGCGTGCCTCTAACCCAGGAGCGGGCATCTGCTCTTGTGGTGTCTAGGATGTCACTTCCATAACTGACTTTGTGTATTACTTTGAAATAAATTCACCTCAAAACTCAAAGTAATTAGTCGAACCTGGTAATACTTATAGAAATATACATCTAGCTTGCACCCCTAAACCATCATAGAAAGGAAAATAAGGTTCAGCGAAGGAGATCGCTGTAAACTACGCAAAGGCACACCAGAAATACGCCGTCAGAAAATATCATGCACTCGGAAATACGTTGTGTATAGTAAGCCATCCTTTTGCACTTACGTTTCATTCGCGTGACGTGACCCGGATTCGAACGGGCGAGCCACCAGTCCATCATCACATCACTGGCATACTGTCTTTAACAACGTGGCCACTCGTCCACTGGCACAACGATAACTCAATGAACTCGTTAGTAAAGTCACAACCGTGACCCAGGACTCGATTAGACGGAAAGTGCTCGGCCATGGGCAATGAAGAGGGAACGCAAATCACTCTAACAAGCCTCAACGAAGGAAAAATAAATAAACACAAACTGGTCCCATGGGTTTTTCACAAGAGAATCGTTTTGTATACCTCTTTCTGGAGAATCCACATCTGATATTACAACTTGAAAAAGACGTTGAATAACAAACAGAAAAAGGGGGGGGGAGTTGGTGGATACGTCGCCCCCCCCCCCCCCCCATTTCTTCCCCTCCCTAGGTGCATTTAATCTGCTAATGCAGTGGAATAATAGCTGTTATTACTATTAGTTCACATACCAAGGCTTATTGCTGTGGCTGAAACTGTTTCCAAAATATTATGTTGGGACGGGATTTTAGGGGCCACCTTCGAGGGGCCGCAGTGCCCTTAGGAAGCATTTCCGGACCCATGTTTATAGGACTTTTTAACCTTCATTTGTGTGGTGGAAGTCATCCTTAAAGTTTCTGTATAGGGTTTAGAAACAACCCTGTATATAGAAAGTTTGCTTTAGGCTACGTTTATGCTACGTTTTATTACTTTCTGCACTCGCTCTTTCAGGTTTCTCCTTACACCACCTTTCTATAAGTTTTAGGCCTAATGCGTCAAGAATTAATAAAACCGGATAAGAGAGGGCGCTGTCTGTCTAACGATTCTAAATTACAGTTGTTTGCCAATAATTTACTTGCAATAGGAGTTTCTGAAATGCTGTAAAAATGGAAAGATGGAAGAATCAAAATTTTAAGTTACTTGTCTAAAAAATGATAAAGTTGGATTGGATGATAAAATAAAAAAAACCTACCTGACAAATTGCAAAGCGATCACGCATGCGCATTGGTTTAGTCAGAGCCTCCTACGGTAAAGGCCGTAACGAACACGTCCAAAAAAAAAAGGCGACTAAAATCAACGGCTGAGCAAGGTGGTAGGTTTTGACACCAAGCGGCGAATTAGCAAACTACGACGATACCGAGGAAGTTTTCAACGTCTGCCAACCGAAGGCGCCACTTACCACACCTGTCGTGCCGCTATTTTGTGTCAGGTAAAGCTGTTTACTGTAGAGGCTCTGGTTATTAGCGCGGATGCGTGGGTATTCAATTTCATCATGGTGTTTCGATCGGGGGGGGGGGGGGGGGGGTCACCCAAAGTACGCTGATCGAAAACCCATGACTCCACCAAGAACACGCGTCGCTTCCCGCATACCTGAATGCAATGCAGTGAAGTTCGTAGGTAAAGGTTGCTGCCCGCTCCTTGGGCGCTAATGACCAAGCCGTTGACGCGCCATTAAGCCACATCTCCCCCCCCTAACTCGAACAGTTCGTTAGCCTTTTACTACGGCATAACTATTTTTTTTTTTATAATGAGGTTTTTTTTTATAATGATAAATAAGTAAATATGAAAAAAATGCAATTCTTGTAATATAGGAGAATGACGCAATTTAGCTCAAAGGTAAGCAACATGTCGCCAGCAATTTTAAACTATGCAAATTCGTTTGGCAGAGATTCACAGCATCGGTAGTTTTTTTAACGCTGAGACAAGGTCGCTCCCTTTCCTGATAATCTGCTTCATTATTTTGAGACAAAAATGATTCCTATACTAGAGGAAGCCCGTGCTACGCACGGCTGGTCTTGGATCCACCGTTTACAACACTGGCATGGTTTGGTTGCTTATGTGTGTGTCCATGTTTCACCGAATTAAGTTTCTTCAATCCAAATTTTGTGCACACTGGCCAACATACGCAGGACTTCCCATAAACTAGGCCAGGCGTTCCAACCACCTTGCTACAGGGGTGGACCCTGTGGCATAGCTTCCTTATATGTAATAAGGCTTAACGCACGGTTTCACGTAGCATGCGAGCCACGTCGTCCAAGATCGTCAAAAACTGTCGCGAGGCGCGCTGAGAGCGCCCACTACACAGTGTTGATTAGTGTTAGCGGGATGTAAAAGAACGTGGTATCATCTTATTATTAGATTTTCCGGTGTTGTATCACTAAACGAATATTATTATATAAAGGTGACTATCCTTGAAGTTTTCGGACGATTTATTGCTACGTGAAAGGATCGTTTAATACATTTTTTAACGAAAATGACGTAGCGCAATTATTAGGTCCTTCTTCCGTTTGAAATTCATGAAATTAAACCTCCGGGGTCTTTGTTTTGACGTCGAGTGGAAAAGAGGTACGTAGCATGAAGCCATTGTTGTTAAACTGTTAATAATTTAGTGTCAATGCAGTGTTTTAAGTTTAAAATCCTAATATCACGCCTAACGAATACCTATCACAGTTCAGTCCGCATGCTAGAGCAGTTCTTTTTGTGGCGTGTTCGCAGCGCGACTGGTGACAGAATCGGAGGCTAAGTGGATGACGTGTCAAATTTATAATGTCAAGCCGTATCATGAATAAAGGTAGCTGTGACACTGGCTACAAGCTCCAGCCGAACCTGTTCAACATTTTCCAGTGGTGACTTGAAGACCTCAAACGTACACAAGGAGGAATGCAACTTGCGTCTAGGCCTCCACACTAGAAATAATGCAAGAAATATAATTGTGAAGAATAAATCCAAAGGTAAACGGTTAACGAAAAAAAATAAGTCTGCATTATAGACAATCGTTAATGTGCCCACTGACCACTTAAAGGTGCCTATTTACCGAATGACAGGTTGCACCATCTAGCGCCGTCTACCATTATTTAGTTCTATGTAGCACTTGATTTCAACAAGCGAAGAAATGCGCAAAGAAATGTCTTTTTACACAACCAACAAGCCACGTGTCTCCTTAATTATTAAATGTAAAGTTGGTGCCTCCACGTGCACGCACCAGGGAGCAAGTGGGGAAGGTTAACGATATCACTGTCACTAGATGGCACCCATCTAGCGGTTCAAAATATGCGTTTCAAAACGATCGATATATAGAAAAACAAGCGGCTACAGCGACTACCTAGTCGCATCCGGTCATCTGTACAGTTCTGCCACTACCAATAGTGACGCACACTACTCTGTCACGCATTGCAACAGCTATCACTATTATATAATCTAAAAAACAGTAACTATCAGAATTGGCCGTTACAAATGTGTTAGCTTATAAGCTTATTTTACGTTTTAGGCATAATAATTGTCAGCGGTTAGGCCTAATTTACAACTTTAATTTTGTAAGTAGCAACTAACGGAGATTTGGATTGTATACAGTAAGCCTATTCATTTTTGCAACACGGTATGCCTCCGCGCACACAGTTACAGTGTTACAACGTAATGCGCAACGTAGCCTACATAGATCAGTGGTAGTAGGCAAGGGACAGGAGAAACGATGCAGCAGCGACTCGTAGCAACTATTGACGTTGCCATGGTAACGTGATTTTAGACCTAATTTTCAGTTTAAGGCCTAATTTTTTTACGGCAGTTTTAGTTTAGTAAGTAGCAGATAGGCCTAATGGAGAATTTGGTTCGATCGTAAGCCTATTCATTCATGCAACAATGCGACAAGACTCTTTTAAACGAAGCTAAAATGTTTTTGTTTTTACGGCTGCGTTAACACAAATCTTTAGGATTTCAATTCGACGATGAAATGTTATTATTTAATTTAGTTACGTCGAAGAAGTTTATTAGCTATAAGGAGGCAACGATGTTTTAGTTTGCCATGTTATTTAACTAACTTTTGACACTGAATCGAACGTTGTAAACAGTGATCGTCAATTTCTGGTACCGTTGCGAAGTTGAAAAAAGCGACGGACGGACGGACGGACGGACGGACAAAGTCGTTGCAATAGTCTTCTCAGCCGGTACGACTGTACAGAAGACTAAAACGCCCGTGATGTCGTTAGGCTTAACTTTACCGCTTGCTTCCTGGTGCACGTGGGCGCACCAACTTTGCACTCGATAATTTAAGGTGGCACGTGGCTCGTTTGTTGTGTAGAAAGAAATTTATTTGTGGTTCCTTCGCCTGTTGAAATTAAGGGCTAAGACAGAAGTAGACAGCTGCAAATGGCTATAGATGCTGCAGCTTGTCGATCATTTGGTCGCAATCTGCCTTTAACGACGAAAATAGTTTGCATTATTGTGTACGCGGTTTAACTTTCGTCTTGCAGGTATTGTATGAGCGGCTACGTCTTCCTGGAGGGGGCGGCATTAATCGACAGCCGCCATTGTTTTTGTAACCATCTTGGATATCAACAAGGCACTCTGCTACCAAAATCATATAATTGATTATCCGTGTCGTTGTGGGGCGAACTCAAGATAGGTCGCGGACACTATAGAGACAATCTTTAATGCAGACTGTGTGGTTCGTAAACCATAGATACGAAAGTTAACTAGATATAGCATTTCACTTCTTCCATTTCTACGCGGGGCCCTAGCTGTGGTTCTGCTTCTGATAATGCTTTAGCATTCGAAGCAGAACGAAAACAAAGCATTGTCAGAAGTATTATACGGCGGGTTTACGCAACGACAATTTTCTCGCTTACTAGCTTTTACTTGGTTAATGCTAAATCTGCTGGCTACTTCTCGCCTTTACCGAAGAATGTGGCTTTCAAGTTGTCTATACGTAGTAACCATGGCAACAACGCGGACGCAAATCTCCTCCTCGTGCCACGCGACACGACGTACGATGCGTGCAACATTTGAGCGTCGATTTATGACAACAAGAAAACAATTTTTACTGCAGTACAAGACGACGGACTGTTTTTTGCATGCCGTCATTCGATGGTTTGTCTTCGATTCGATAGCCACGAAATGGACGCCATGTTGGATTTTGAAATCTCGCTGCGTGAAGCTATTTATTCTACCGACCATTGATCATTGCTAGAAGATGTACTTTGAGGGAGAATAGCAAATATTGGAAATAGCGTGAAATGACAACAATCTTGTAGCAATGTATAAAATGACTGTAGCACTTTGTTCTTTATCCGTGTTGTTATTTATAATACATACACTTTGTTATCTCTTACCGCATTCATTTAGTAGCAACGGGAAACTAATCGTAAATAAATAACGGTTGACTAGCAAATAGCTTTCGGCTAGCGAGAAGGCCTTTTTGCGTGAACGCGCCCTTACTTGGTTAATGCTAAATCTGCTGGCTGCTTCTCGCCTTTACCGAAGAATGTGGCTTTCAAGTTGTCTATACGTAGTAACCAGGCAACAACGCGGACGCAAATCTCCTCCTCGTGCCTCGCGACACGACGTACGATGCGTGCAACATGACAGAGTCGATTTATGACAACTAGACAACAATGTTTGCTGCTGTACAAGACGACGGACAGATTTCTGAATGCCGGTATTCGATGGTTTGTCTTCGATTCGACAACCCCAAAATGGATGCCATATTGGATTTTGAATTCTCGCTGCGAGTAGCTATTTATTCTCCCGTCGTTTGATCACTGCTAGAAGCTGTTTTTTTCAGCGTGAAATGGCAACAATGTTGTAGCAATGTTTAAAATGACTATTGCACTTTGTTCTTTATCCGTGTTCTTATTTTAATGCATTTAATTTGTTGCCTATAATTACCGCATCCATTTAATAGAAACGGGAAATTAATTGTAAATAAATAATGGTTGCCTAGCAAATAGCGTTCGGCGAGCGAGAAGGTCTCGTTGCGTAAACGCGCCCTTAGTACCCGCAACTATATCGCTAGGGCCCCGCGTACGTTATATCTAGTTAATTTTCTAATTTATGGATAAACCTTGTGATTTATTCATTATTTAAGTTTGTAGCTGTCAGTGTAAGATCTGTGCCCATCAGCTTCCTTAAAAAAGTCCGTGACTTATACAAACCTCGCACAAATGTCTTTGCCCATGAAACGAACCATGGCTGCCAGCCTGCCACGGAACGGAACAGGAGCCTGCTATGTTGTTTCTCAGTGGGCACAATTCGAAATATTTTCAACAACGATTTCTCTTTTTCTTTCTGGCGCTAGCTGTTGCTTTCTCTTCCTTTTTATTTATTCTTTGCTTTTCTCTTTGGTTTCGAGAGTGTTTTCTGCTTCGTTGGACCAATTCCAGCGTTTGTCGTTTTTCATTTTACGAAGCTCAGCGCTGAAACAATGCTAAAACGGTTCCGAAAAACCGAAAAGGGAGGGGACAATTCACGCTAGCGTCCCATCGCCAAGAAAGCTTTTCTTCCGTTTTTGTTTTTTATTTCACTTTTCCTTCCATCCTCTTGTTTTACCCGAGTTCATCCGCTTGGTAAGGCCTAAAACCCGAACGACAGAGAGCGCAAGAAAAGGTGGTTTGCTAGAGATGCTCGCTCGTCCTCTTTCTCAGACGGAGCAGAAAATCGGCCCCCCTCGCAATCGGACCTGCATTAAGCCTAATCCATAATTCAGCACAAGATTCATTTAAATTGTGACCGAATAGAAGCTGGTGGCGCTGCGCGCTTGGATCTCTTCAGTTCGTGTCTGCGATGGCGGAACAGCGACTCAAAGCGGAGGGGGGCCGGCCATCTTGCCGGTCGAACACGAATATCAAACGAACCTAATTTCCGTGCCGCCTTTTCACTTATGGCTCGACGATTTACGCATGTATGTAATCGTGCGCCTGAGCAAATAGCGCGGCTTTCATGTGTGTTCCCACGCACCACTTTTCAATTCTCCGAGCAAATTAATGCAAAGCGAAGAACAACCGTCTATATCCCCGAAATTCGAACATTTGCGATTCACCAATTATTATTCCGAGAATTTCATCAAGATTCAATTTACTTTTTGTTTGTGAGAAAGGAAGCTTCGGAGTCACATTAATGGAGTATTTGAACAGTGTAATTACTTGCTATCAACGCCAAGACGTACACTATTAACTGAATAAAAAAACGACCATGCCGTCTAGCAGAAAAGCATTACGGCTCGTATCCCCATACAGCTGTGAAGGTATACGAATAAAAACGGATTAGAGTTCACCCGAACGCAACGAACTATAATTTGAACTCCAATTCCAGGGAACAAGGACTGTTTTTACTCAATGGTTATGAAGGCAAGTGAACGCAGTTTGTGTTTGAAATGTTTAATGTTTGTGCGTGTGCGCGTGTATATGTATGTTTGTGTGCACTTAATTTGTGTATTATACAGGCTTTTTTTTAATACGTCTTGTCTGTGTTTGTACAGTGTAATTACTTACTATGAACGCCAAGACGTACACTGTATCAACAATCTTTGATAATTAGCCTTTAACTGATGCGAGACAGATGCCTTCACCAACCCCTCGTCTACGATTACGCGGAACGTTCCGTTCAGTTGATTTGGCGGAAAAACCACGCCTCCTTTCAATCCCAGAATGCATTCCTTACAGAACTATGGAAATTCTGCTCGCCGAGCCAGGCCGAGCTGACTTTCTGTTGGTTCTGCTTTCCGTTAGGCCAAGTCAACATGGCGGACGACCCAACACTCAAATTTGCCACGTCGATATTTAATTGAAATCAAGCAAAACATGCATAAATTTACACTACCATAAACATTAACACCACTAAGACTTGTGAAAGTTCGTTTAGTTAGCCGATAATCCACTCAAAGTGAAATGCTAGGCATGTAAGCGGTTGGGCCGTGTCCACTTGTTGTTCGTGGGGAGGGAGAAGCAAGTAGGGGACGAACGCTTCATTTGAAAGGAATATGTGCTGCCGTTCAGCGCTAGCTTGGACGGGCACATTTTTGTTCCGTTCTGTTCATTCTATTCAGTTTTCTGTTTTCCGCGTTATCGTAGACGTAGGGTTACGCATCTTTTACGGAAAGATGTTCTACTATTGACTATGATAAATTCATTGAAAGCCTTAGTAATGTTAACTGGACCTTTGTTTTAAGTGAAACTGATGTAAATATTGCTATGTCTTTAATTGTTGACATTCTGCAAATTAATTTAAAGAATGCTACTTACTTAAAAACAATTTCTGCTAAACAATGCAGATCAATCCATGGACGACCACTGCTAATTTGCAATGAGTTCGGATTAAAGATAAACTCTACAAAACTATGAAAAAAATCCGGAAAACCAGAGCCATCGCGATGAATTTGTTAAGTACAGAAACATTCTTAAAAAACTTATTAGTGAAGCAAAAAGGAAAAGTCTTTTTTGGGGCGGACGTCCAACGCCAAAAATGACTGTCGAAAACAGTGGCAGATCGTTAATGAAATAACCCGATCGAAAAAAAGTGTCAGCTCCTTCCCTAATGAACTTATTGTAAAAGGTGCACCAGTTTATTTAGATCTTGTACCTAAAAACTACACCAATCAATTTAATGTTTTTTTTGCAAACATTGGTAAGAATTTGGCAAACCAACTTAAACCTGACACGTTGAACAAATTTATGCCAGCTGCATTTGAGAAATCTTTTTTCATTGCACCAATCACAGAAAACGAAATGTGTAATCTTATTAATGCTTTAGAGATCGGAAAATCCAGGTTTTGATGGTATTACTGCAAAAGTAGTTAAAGCCTCGAAGCGAATCATTGCTCCTATTCTTGTTCACCTTTTTAATCTCTCTTTTGAAACTGGCACGTTTCCTCGTGTCCTCAAGCTTGCTGTAATCATCCCTGTTTTTAAGAAGGGCTGTTGTAAAGACCCTAATAACTACAGACCCATTGCTTTGCTCTCCGTTTTTCTAAGCTACTAGAAAAAAATTATGAAAAACAGGCTTGAGGGGTTCTTAGAAAAGCATAATTTACTGCACTGCAACCAATATGGTTTTCGAAAAAATAGAAGCACTGAAGATGCTATCTCGAACCTTCTCGACCAAATTTATACGGCATTAGACACTAACAACGTTGTCTTCGGGATTTTTCTTGACCTAATGAAAGCTTTTGACACTGTAAATCATGAACGTTTAGTTAAAAAGCTCGACCTTTATGGAATCAGGGGGGCTTTCAAAAAAAGTTATTTTTTACAGTTCTCACTTACAAAAACTAACGAACCTGACAATACCACTCTGACATTGCATAAATGCAATCCAGATCTGCCAAGATGTGACTGCCCACAGATCAGTAAAACAAACGAAGTTAAATACCTTGGGGTTACTTTAGACAGCAATCTAAACTGGAAGAGCCAGATTAGTGCTATTACTGCTAGGTTGCGTGCACTTTTATGTAAGATGTATTATATTAGAAAACTTGTCTCAGTCAAAACGCTTAAAATGGTGTATTACGCTTTGGGTCAGTATATCTTGCAGTTTTCATTTATCTGTTGGGGTGGAACTTACATGAATACTGTAGATCCAATAATCAAGCTTCAAAACAAAATAGTTAGAGCGATGACATTTAAAAAAGCAACGGGATCACTCTTTTCCAATTTATCAACAGCTCAATATTCTGCCCATTCGCCACCTTTATGTGTTCAGAACGTTATGTGTTAAATTTTAGAAAAAACGGAGCTCACCTTTCCACTCGCCTTATCACTAATTATCACACTAGGATAGAATCACTGTTTTACGTTATGCAACCAAAAGTCTCTAACGAACGTCTACACAAATGTAAGTTATACCTTGGCAGCAAATTTCACAATAACCTGCCTGTTAACATTATAAAGAAATTAATAATCAGCACACGTTTCAGAAACATCTGTTTGGGTGGTTGATTAACCTGGACAGAAATGGTCTAGAAAGCATGTTTAGCATTGTGAGCTGAACGTGCTTTCACCTTTCTTCCAATTTTGATGTTTTGCAGCGTTTCTGTCTTTTATTTTATTATTATTATTATTATTATTATTATTATTATTATTATTATTATT
>JAHWFP010196575.1:0-37784 GCA_023313725.1 Lithobius niger | reverse complement strand
CGAATCTGAAATCACTGATGCAACCAAAGAAGAAGCAGACCCACACCCCAGCTCCTTCGCCGACGCCTCCACCACCTCCAGATACTGGGCCACCGCACCCTCCTGCTGCTACCCCTTCTCCTCGAGGAACCTCTGCCAGGACCAAGGGAATTTTCTCTGGAGCTACGCGGGTCAACCACCGATACAACACAAGATCCCAGAGCAAGAACGTCGGTCCTATGATTCCACCGACTTACCAGGAACTACACCTAACAACGGACACCACAACTGCCCCTTCTTCCCCCTCGGATGACCCCGAGGTTCTCTGCAGCCTTCCGCAGAACAAGGCAGCGGTATATGCTATCCCGTGCTCGGACTGCGACGCCATCTATGTGGGCGAAACCAAACGTCGAATTAGCACCCGAGTTCGAGAACACATGAAGGCTGTGGAGAAACGGAAAGCCAAACGAAGTGCAGTTGCTGCTCACCACATCTCCAAAAATCACGAAATTGCTGGGAAGAGAACCACAATGCTTCTGAAATCTGACACACAGTCTGAGCCACATCTTCGAGCTTTGGAAAGCATCTCCATCCATCATTTCCAGAATGCCAAAAAATCTCTCATGAACAACCAAGAAGCCTCACATTGCGATGTCAATCGGATTATTACACCAGAATTGACACAACAATTGAATTGCAAGTGGAAAGCGCTCCACCCTCCTATCTCTTCCCAAGCTCCACAGATGGAGCCACCGCTCGCCGCATCTTATCCCTCCTCCCAAACCGGAAGCACAAACATGTGCGGGAAATTCAAAACAACTTCCCGTTTCTCCAAGTCAAAAGGCGTTCAACGCTCGAAGTGCCTGAGGAAGGTGGGAGATCTGTTTAAAAGCTAAAAGATCACCGAAAATTCGCACCTTGATTTGTGACAATCAAGGGACAATTTTGGTAAATAGCGTACCATGTTTAATTAAGGAGAGGAGGAACGCTGGCCGACATCCGGTTTCGGTGTGAGCAACGCCATCTCGACAAATCTCGTCTGACTCGTTTTTT
This sequence comes from Lithobius niger, assembly GCA_023313725.1. Lineage (NCBI taxonomy): Eukaryota > Metazoa > Arthropoda > Chilopoda > Lithobiomorpha > Lithobiidae > Lithobius > Lithobius niger. The sequence continues at coordinate 36,752 of JAHWFP010196575.1, read as the reverse complement.
TCAACTTTGGAACGGAATGCCAGATAGAGACGACACGGTTTTCACCATCAGATTCAAGACCCAAAGGTTAGTTAAACAACATGGCAAATTAACATTATCAATGGTTCCTTATAGTTAATAGGCTTTCTTGACGTAACTCAATTAAATAATAACATTTGATTGTTGTATTGAAAACCCAAGGACAAGGATAATATGCAACCGTAAAAATAAAAGGATTTTATTAACGACACACACATTAGCTTCATTTGACGGTCTCGTCGCCATGTTGCATGGATGAATAGGCTCACTCTCAAACCAAATTCTCTGTTATCTGTTACTTACGAAATTAAAACTGCAAATTAAATTAAATTAAATTAGGAACCTAAAACTGAAAATTAGGCCTAAAATCATGTTACCACGGCAACGTTAATTTGCTACCAAGTCGCTGCTGGCTATATCAACAACACTATGTTGTAACTTCTCACCATTGTGTCTCTCCCGTCCCTTTGCTCGCTACCACTGATCAATATATGTGACGCGTTCTGCAACCGAACGCACCACATATAGAGATCAGTGGTAGCACACAGTTACAAACACTAACTGTGCGCCGGGAGGCAAAACATGTTGCATAAATGAATAGGCTTACAGTCCAACCGAATGCTCCATTAGCTGCTACTTAGGAAATTAAAACGGGAGGTCAACTTTGGCGTAAAAGCTTAAAATTACTCCTAAAATTTAAAATATGCCTAAAAGCTAACACATTTTTAACTGGTAATTGAGATGGTTACTGCTTTTAGATTATATAGAGATCGCTGTTGCAGGGCGTGATAGAGGTGAGCATCTCAACATATTCGGAAGTGCGGAAATGTACAGAAGACTGGTAGCGACTAGGTAGTCGCTGCAGCCGCTTGTTTTCTTCTGTAAGTTCCAGGTTGCAAAAGCATAGGAAACCAGAATGACGATTGGGCTTCTCATAAAAAAAAAATGGCTGGAGGGAAGTTAGAGAAGCTTTGTGTTGGTGGGCTTCACGGGTTCCGAACCCAGCCTACTACATCCCTTCATGCCTTATTAAATACCACATTGTATTTCTAGCTCAACGATGAACTGTATGAATTTGTGTAGACTAACCTTCTCGAGTACATTGCAGACACAAGATTTAATTTAAACACAGAATTAACTTACCAACATGAAATCCAATTGTGGCGTAACTGTTCTATATTTCAGCATAAATTGTATGGCAGGAAGTGTTGCAGCGAGCGAATTATCGAGAAGGCTGCCCGCCTTTGGCCCCAACCTACACTTCCAATCTCAATCATTTGTTTGCATTTTGCGCTTCTCAGTGAATATTAAGACTCGAGGACACGCGCTGGGCTGTTTGTTTCCCTATCACACTTTTTTAAAGAATAGCTTTTATACATGGTTCTATTTAGGCCTATAACTGGCTAGTGTCCCTTCAGGCTGCTAGTTGGTCTAAAGTAGGCCATTGCATCAGCCTTCAAAAAGCTTCTCGAAGCGTGAGGCAAGGCACTGCAACTTCCTACAATATCTCGGCTCGTACTAAGTTGGGTCGGGGCCCACTTGCAACTTAACTAAAGACTGTATTGCTGCAAACATTATTGAACACTTACTTATATTAAGGAAGCAAACTTCAATGCCAAACAACTGATCTGACGGCATAACTTAAGGAAGGACCATGGATAGTGTCTACCTATTCTGGTCGTAACACATCCCCATGGTCACCCCCCGGACCATGATGGGAAGAGACGAATGGTACGGAAAAACATCAACACAACTACGCCAATTATAGACTGTTCACACCAAACATGTGGTGCCGAGTCTTTGGTCCACGTGTTTGGTGTAACAGACATCCCGATGGGGATGGAAGAAAGCTAGTGATAAACCATCAATATGACTGCAGCCCGCTTTGTCTTACACCGAACACGTGGATCGAAGACTGGCCACCACATGTTTGGTGTGAACAGTCTACAAGTGGCGTACTTGTGTTGATGTTGTTCCGTACCTTTCGTCCCTTCCCATCAGGATCCTGCGGGTGACCATGGGGATGTGTTGCGATGGAATAGGTAGACACTGTCCGTGGTCCTTCCTGTAAGTTACGCCGTCAGATCAGTTGTTCGACATTGAAGTTTGCTTCCTTACGTACAATAGTAATACACATGGTGGTGATGTTAAAGAAGCTTTCCAACAAGTAGTAGTGCCTGATGAAACAGCCGAACAGTCTGTCGAAAATTTGCAAGTTCATTTGGTAAATTGTATGCTTTAATTGTGCGTATTTATTCCTGAATATTCACAGAACTAAATAAAAAATCCACAAAAATTTCTTAATCCTATGAAATAAAGAGCACATTAAATAGATAGTTTTCTTGTTTTTTGGCAGCTTTTACCAACCTTTGTCTTTGTCAAGTGGAGGCAGCATGTTGTTATCCCGACAAACCTTGAAGTACATCTCTTGATCCACTCCTTCAGGTAGTGCTCCGTGAGGGATAATGATGCTAACTCCAGTTTCTTTCGATTCCAAGATACCCCCCTCAGAGGTAAAGGTACCACGAGCCGTGGCCACAACAGTATGATTACTGTCGATACCATTTTCAAAAGGAGAAAGTGGTGGCGAAGCAACAGTGTCGACGTTATTGTTCGACGACGGAACAGGAGGAGGAGGAGAAGTTGGCGGAGATGATGGCGACGGACTTCTAGCAGAAACACACAAGTAATTGAAGACCCATTGAAGAAGAGAAAGTTAGTAGCAAAATAAAACAAGTAGAAAACAACACAGAAGGATGTATGGTCTGGTTTAAGCTGTCTTTGTAGCAATTTTAAAATCAAAACGTCTTTTAACACGATAAACTAGCCAAAAAAGTCTGCTCTTCAACATTTTCTTTTTTTTAGACGTCCAAATAAAAGTGCATGATGGACAATCAAATTCATGGTCACAGACAGTGCACTGTGAAAGTACGAACTCCAAAAAAGTGTGAAGTTAAAAATTTCAGCAGTCATTAACATTTTTACTTTTAAACTTTCGTTTCTGACCATACCAAACAAATTTCATCAACGTAGGTTCATAGAAAAAAATGTTTAAAAACGATTTACGACGTTGCAAAGTTGCAAAGTTGCATTTTCTGTTAAACCCATTATTACTGGTTACGTGAGAAATTCTTCAGAAAGAATGCAACTAATTTGTAAGTCTTTTTTTCATGTTTCAATGTTGAAATTACTATTTTTTTTATACGTAAACTAATTCGTTGCTTCTGCTTGCTTACCTCTGATCACCATATCATACGAGTTAGTTTCCCAAAAAGCATTTGGCTAGTTTTGTGTGCACACCGATTTTTTTTATTAAGACAAATAGAAAATGTTAACAGTAAACCTTGGACTTATTTATTATTATCAGTTAATAAGGAGAATAGTTTGACATGCTAAATGAGAAATAATGATCATGTCTGTCTATCGATGCACGATGCATCGTAATTAGAGTTGTCCTCATGTAAATTTGGATTAATGCACAAGCAAGAATAAACCAATGTTACAATTTTGTTTCTGAAAGAATGAAACAGCGATCCAAGCTGACCCTCATGTTTGGATTAGTCCTTTTAGTACGAAGAATGTTAACCAGGCCACACAAGTTACGAGTTTGAACATTTCATATCTACTAAGAATTAAATCCCATACACTTTAAAACAAGTAGTTGTATCTGCTGTTAATTAGCTGTAATTCCCACAGCCTTGGTTATTACGGTGAGGGTTATGAAGGACGTGAAGCAGTGACATGCATAGGGTTAACAAAAGAACACACAATATACATACAGTCCATGCAAGTGATTGGGATTAGAAAAATTGCAGAAACGTAAAATGGTTGGGAGAGAAAAAGTAATAAAGAATAACTCGATTTCGTTAAATGATGGCTAGACTTGAGTAATGGTTTGCCGCAGCGCTAGACAGTCTTCACTTGCAGTGTAAAAAAAAATCTTGCACGTTCTGTCTTACTATGGTAACTTTCACAATCACGAGACAAACATACACCACCTGATGAAATCTTCGTGACGTGTAAGATGAACGTGCAGCCAGTAAGTGTACTTGGAAAGTTTATACGGAGTACTACAAAAGTAGAATTATTATACTGCTGACTTTTTCAAGCTGTCCTGCTCTGTTACGCGACTAACTTGACCACTATTAATTAAATTTGAAATATAAATCTCAAATTAGCCTTGAGTGTCTTCATTAAAAAATGATAACTAATTTATATATTTCAACTTTGACTGGCGAATAGTATTAAGTAGTAGACTCAGAAAACGTCTGTGGGTTTGTTGCAATCTTCAGTCAAATAGTTACATTTTACCCATAAGGGTAACGCTGTAGTTTATTTTTTATTTTCATCTCAACACAACTCAAAACCGGACCACTGTTTGTAACTAAATCACAAATTTACGAAGGCGGAAAAAAAAATGAATCAACAAAAAGCAGTATGCAACATCTGCAAATGTATGAATGAAACTCGTCCAGGGTTTGCAATGGTGAATTGTTTCGTAAACTTAGGTTTTCTAATTCTTTTTACAAATCTTTCTAATTTTTTACAAATGTGGCCATTATGATTTCTTAAAAGCAAAACAGCCGTTTTAAAGCACATGTCTTGTTACGCAGTTGTGCTACACAATGGCGGTTGGTGTACCAAAATGTTGACACATTACTATTGGTTAACGTAACAGAATCTGTTTACAGGAACATTTTTTCTGCTTGGCTACTAAGAAAATCCTAATAATGAATGCATTTAGGCGTGGTGCAACAAAATAAACAAAAGTGTGGATACAGTGTGTTGTGCAGCAGTTTAAATACGGAGTGATTGTATGGTGTGCAACGTCTGCCAAAAGCAGTCGTAAGAGTGCAACAACAATAATGTGAACAAATGGACGTGTAGCGGGTGCATGCAAGTGTGTATGGTATAAAGCAGTGAAAGGCAAAAAGGCATAACCCAGGCTGGGGGATGTACATTTTATTTTACAAAATACATGTGAAGAACATTACGTATGGTAATATTTTTTGGACAGTAATAAATACGGACCAAGTAGAGCATAATAAAAATAAATGCTGTACATGAGGCGTAAGTACAGTTGCAAAGCAAAGGCAACATTTTTTACAGCAGCTAAAAAAAATATGTGAAAATCAAGATTCAACCCCAATTACGACGACTTCACTTGGCTGTGGAACTTCAAACAGCAAGGTATATATCCTATCTGTAAATTCTTGCCACAACAAATATTAAGTCAGCTTGTACACTTCAAGTAAGAGGGAAAGGAGACATCCTACATATTACAAAGTTAAGTAGTGAAGCAGCGGTTTTTAAAGCTGGGTTTCAAAATTATTCCGACTGAAGAATTTCCGTTGCCATTAGGATAGTTATCTGTCTAATGTTGTAACAGTCCTTGAATTGTACACAAAATACAAATACAAGTTACCATTTGTTTCCTGTAATTTAGTCACTGACTTGACGTAACGTACTTTATTAACGGCATTGTAATAGTACTGATACTTTTAAATCATACCCATGGTAATGGTTTTCCCAATTATCAAGCACAACCAAAACTGCAAAGAACTTACAAGTTTACTATTGTTTTACCACGATACACATAAAAAAAAATCAGTTTAACATTTACACCTTAATGGTGACACTAATATTTGACATAGTTGCATTATTCACGGCCCAGTCTTTGTCGTATTCGACAACTTAGCTCAAAACCGAACGTTAAGTTGTTACCTGATTGAATTTACATTATCTCCTACAAACCAAATTAACTTTTTCATGATTACGAGATTCCACCTCTCATTTTATACCGTTCCTAATTCATTATCTGCCTCGTAATAAAGACCGAGTATCAGTATCTCTTTGCATGCGATGGTGAACAATTATAGCAGTCCACTAAACTTAAGTCACAAATTAATCTAATTATTTCTACAATAATGTGCATTCAAGAACTGTAATAATTTAAAATTTTAAATAGAATGACGGGACTCGAAGAATAATACTATTTTTAAAGACTGACTGTAAATTAATATAGCCGAAACAATCGGCATTAAAATGGTTACTACTTGTAGCGGCGCATACTGCTTAGCGACATCTTGCTACAAGCTGCTAATGTTTGGCGTTTTGTATCTCATTTCTTCCTTTTAACAATTCTCTAACTTGGCGAAAACAATAAAACTGTCCAACACCAGCAAATCTTTCAAAACAACATTTGTTTCCCTTAACCAACTCACCGGTTGAAAACAAATGTAACAAGCAGCAAGTTATTATTCAAGCAAAATAATTATTTAAACAAAGTTTTAATAATAAAAATAAAATGCACCACGCGATGGCTGCTTATTTACTTCCCATAAAATAAACCCTATATTATAATGGTTACTCAAGAGTCACAGATAAACCTTCTGTACACATAATACTTTATAAAAAATATTAGCATAACGCCCAATACAAAGCTTGTAAAAGCGACATATTTCGTTAAGTGAACGTTGAAAACAACGAACGAGTTTAATGTTGTGCACGGGCAATAATTACCTAAGATATAAACAAACTGTACATAACATTATTAATGTAGTAATTACAAACTGTAACACAATAAAAAATATAAAATTTGATTTTTTAAATGAACATGAAAATAGAAAGAATGGCAAGCTGAGTGTAGCTATACTTTTAGGCATTATTGTGTTCGTTATCGTTTTGATTTAAGTTGCTTCAGCATGTTACATAATTAGTAATATTAGCATTGTCAATGCAGTATTAACGGTTAATGGCATGTAGTCAACTAAAGTTTGACAAGCGTAGCATCCTATTCTTTAAGTGGTAAATTAAAATGTTCCCGCAAGGCAAATACTATTTCGGTGCAATTTGTTAATTACTACCCCGATTTTTTTTTCTATGGAATTATCACATATTGTTTGTCGAGTGTTGGTCTACACATAGGCGCTACCATTAGTAATAGTTAGGATTAGTAAAAGCAATAACAGACACTTACTTTAGTTGATCAGTATTGACGGTAAGTGGCGACAAACCCGGTGGCGACCGAGAATCGGGCTTTTTGTACAATTCAAAAGCACTACCCCGGTTTTCCCGGTTTGACAAGTCGAGTCCACTCGGCTCTCGTGTATGATAACCAATGTCTCGTGGAGGTGGTACATTATAATAATAGCCTCTGGCAGGAGGCGATGTTGGCTTGGTAATGTATCGGCTGTCGTAGTTCCGATCCAAGCTACTGCCTTGACCAGAATCGAACCCGCCATTGTCCTCCTCAAACCGCGCCTTGATTCCACCATAGTGGTCACTACTGTTCATTTGATTAGGGTGGTATGTTGGTTTCCCTGCGTAATAAGCAGGGGGAGGGGAATGCATACCATAGTCTGCACTACTTCGGCTGTGCGCTATCATGCTATTCGAGTCAGGAGGAGGTTTGGAAGGTGGTGGGGGTGGAGGGGGAGGAAATTCAGAACCTCGACGCATATGGTCTTCTTCTCTACTCCAGTAGTTTTCCATGGGAGCGCCGCCTGAAGTTGGTGAACGATAGTTCTTGGGTTTTGGAGGAGGGACAGGCTTGTAGTTTGGACTTTTGGGAGGTGGCACAGGTTTGTAGTCCGGCGGTCTGTTGGTAAGAATAGTACAAAAAAAAAATGTATAAATATTTTATAGCTTGGGCAGTAAAAAAGAACGAGACAGAATCGTTCTGCAATGTGCAATTACCCACCCATTTACAACCAACTAGAGTCACACAATTAGGCATGTGGAAAGGAGGGATCAAATCGTTACTACACGTTCACTTTTTTTTCTGTACCCTGTTACGCTTGCCGCGAAGGAGTAGGACAGGCAGTTACCCCAGCACATAGACAGTGTTTATAAACAGGACGGAACGCCAATTGGGCTGGAAAAGTGATTATTATCCTACTTTCGTCCCGACCATTGTTAAAACGATGCTGCATAAATCCCGTATTCGCACAGTTGCAACAATTCTCAACAATGGTTGCATACTTATTCTGCATACTTAATCTGCACACTTATTCCGTACCCTTAGTTTGCATACTTATTTTGCACACTTTTAGAATTCTTACCAGTATGACCATCTTTGTAAAGCAATATGCTACTTTGGATCAAGTTCGGATTAGGAGGGGTCAGGCCACTCCGGGAATATACTGCAGAAGCCTCAGGAACACTCGTACCGGGCAAAAGGGTATGGGGGAGGGGGGGGGGGGGGAGAAGGAGAGAAAGCATTGGCGTAAGAAGTAAGAAATCAGCGTAAATTTGATAAGTTTTTCTGCAACTTGGAAATACAATTTAAAACATGCGACGCCGAGGGAGGGGGAGGGGGGTCGGATACCCAGACGCTAACGTTTTTCCATGAAAAGGACATGAATTTGAAACGTTTTCCTGCAACTGAGCGATGCAATTTTTACACTAATTCATTTCTAATTTTTTTTTTTAATTGAAACAAGGGTTTCCTGCAATTTGGGAGGATCAAGAAATCTAGCGTAGTTTTAAAGACATGTGCGTGAATCTAAAACGTTTTCTTGAAAATTAAAATGCAATTTCTATACGAATTCATGTGAAATTGTTCAATAAAGTTTTTTTTTTTTTAACAAGGGCCTCCGGTAGTGAGGGCCTCCTCGGGGTTTCCCGCGTTCTCGGACGGTCCAATTCGACACTGCTTCGGATCACTATTTTCAATTTTTCGCAGTGTTACATTCTGAATCTCCAACATTGCTTTCTTTAACAACCACAGCTCAATCGCTGGCATTATTGGTGGATTCCGAAGAGCTCCTTCAGCGAACAAGGGAAATAAGATTTTGCCTCCGCAGACTACAACCAAACTTTAGTAACAATATCCCACGTGGATGACTGTTCAAAACGTATTGTTGTAGCATCGTTGCTCAGGGTAACGGACTGTTGCTTCATTTCGAATGTACTTTTCGACGAACAATGGAAATTATAACAATACGACGCTTGAAACGTCATATCAAAGCAAACTGTTAAAGCATTGTTGTTTGATTGTTGTTAGCGCTTTCGGAAAACAAGAACTGAGAACTTCACCTTTTTTCCGACAACGGTATTTCTGTTCGGCGCTACTGCTACACAAAATGAAGGTAGGGTGATAAGAAAGTTATAGCATGGTTTTGCAAAATGGGCCGGTATAAGCAATTTAATGCACACTTTTGGTAGAGCGAAGTCCTCGGAGATGTAGAACATCCTCAGGGACTTTGCCCCCTCGGACGAAGAGTGGAGAGTGGAGAAGATGGGAGGGTCGATTACAGGTAAGCGTTTCATTTTACGGTCGTTATAAACTAATTTTAGGATTCCACACCTCCTCGACGTCGCTCTACCAAAAGTGTGCATTAAATCGCTTATACCGGCCCATTGTTCCAAAATCCATGATATAACCACTACTTAATAAATACAGATGCAAACCTATTTACATTACCTTTTGGACTTAAATGTCAGACCGCCTGAGTGGGAATCGAACACACGATCTTTGAGACAAAGGCCGGAATCCTGCCGCTCAGCCATACTGACACGGTCAAAAATGACAGAGCCATGTCAGTACGGCTGAGCGGTAAGATTCCGGCTTTGTCTCAAAGATCGTGGGTTCAGTTCGCGCTCAGGCAGTCTGACATTCAAGTTCAAAAGGCGACATAAATAGGTTTGCATCTGTATTTATTATTAGACAGTGATTGCCATCATAACAGTCTCGTACAATGGTAAACAGGCAGGACGGTACTCTACATCTCTGTAGGGCATGAACCAGGGCGTCTTGCGAGACTATGTCAAATGTCTTGGATGTATCCCTTAGAAGATTATATTTAGAGTTTGCTCTTAGTAACTTACCTGTATTTTGACATGTCTGGCACTGGCATAGGCATTCTATTTTTCTCTGGAGTATTGGGATTTGATTTGATTGGTTGAGCCGTAGACCGAGTGAACCGGTACGGGTCGTGTGAGGGACGGTTCTGCATCATCTGTTGATTGTAGCGTTCTCGTTGTTTCATTTCTTCCACAACGGCTGGAGGAAATTTGTTGTACGAATCGCTGCTGTACGAGGAGCTGTCGTAGCCTCCTTGGAAGCCATACTGAAATGAAGAGACATCACATTAATACGCCATTAAGATAATTATAGGACAACGAGGGATGCATATCGATTAAACACTAAACAGCCAAGCTTTTTCCTTAATATTCTTAATAATGAAGTGCTTGGGTAGGTTTTAATGTTGCAAGTGTGGTTTAAAAAGCTCTACGAGAATTTAGTTCTAACGGAAATGAAAGTCTCAGACAGGGTTTTTATCAACTAGCTGCAGCTCACGTATGATAAAACGGAGGTAGTGGGTGAAGGGTGAAGGGCACTGTCGTAACAATCTTGGCATCAACAGCTCACACAAGGAATAAAGACAAAAAGGCCACTACAACGTACTGAGGAAAAATAAATCCACTTCTCCACAATAACAACTTGGTAGCAGTTGACCATTCGAGATTTCTGGAAATGGCAGGAAGCCCCCCCCCACCTCCCATCATGCTTTTGCGGCTGCTGCCTTTTCTTCGGCGAAATGAGTGGGAACGATCACTGACTGTAAGCTTAACGAATTTTCTGTTCTGAACGCATACTTCAACTGAGTTAGATTTTGTTTTGAACTCGAAGCAGGTAACCAAGCAAGATTTTGTATTGAACTCGAAGCAGGTTACCAAGCAGCTAAAAGAGTGCAGAAGTTGACCATAACGTCTTACGGAAGGGAACCATGATACACATTCAAGGCAACATGAAGAATACGGCCGCCGTGAATTCAAGGGTATGTCGGATTGGCAGGATTGACCAGAAGAGGGTGTAATAAAGTTTAATGACGCAAATCTGCAAAAAATTACTAACGGAAGTATTTTATGGATAAAACACACGACACACATTATTTTCCACCAAATTTTGTAGAAAGCCATCCAAACTTTCAGTACGAAATTCGAGAAGCCTCGGGAGAAGAAAAACTTCAGTGTCGAATCACAAAACCTAGACGTAGTAGTGGAATTCTTGTGGTGAAATTCCAAAGTATAACAGATTTGTTACCAAAGTAGTAAAATAGACAAGCACATTTTACAGAGGAATGACAAACCATTTGATAAAAACTTACTTATTTTGTGTACTACAAATAATTATCAGTTGCTTGCCTGAAAATTGCTCTATTTTTTTTCTTACCTTAAAAACAAATCATCATTATTTTATAATTTACCTGCTTCATTTCAGGTGGACGTTCCATTGTCATCGCTTTATTTGTGTTGATATAGTTGCCCATACCTATACTAGGAGGTTCATTCCCATCTATTCGACCTGTTGAGGGAAAAGACAAACAAATTCATTTGACCAGTTTTTGGTGCATACTGGTGTTCTGAGAACGACTTAACTTGCCAATTTTATGTAAGCATCATTCAAAGCTCTTGAACGTTAAAATCAAACATTTTCATTGCAATTATTAAAAAAATATCTTTAATATAAAGCACATCCCCCAACGCCACCGATAATTTACTTGTGGCAATTGATCGGTACACATGTAACCACATCATGACCAGTACGAACGTCTAACCTAAGAATGAAAATGAAATTTTAAACCTAAAATTTATTTTTTCTTTTCCCGAATTTGTACTTATTTTCGTTTAAATAATACTCATGTCCAAAATAAACCAATATTTAATGCTACACCAACAATATTCTCCACTTTTCGTCTAGTCCTACCACAAGGGTCAGCGAAGAGTGGAGAAGATGGGAGGGTCGATTACAGGTAAGCGTTTCATTTTACGGTCGTTATAAACTAATTTTAGGTTTAAAATTCTGTTTTTCACTTTCCTCAAAAACACTTGCCTTTAATTTGTGCCGACTGTCCAAATGGAGTTGGGTCAACCGAAAGCCCGTAGCTCAAGATCCAACAGCCCAGAAACGTTTTATCAACCTTTTCTCTTTTATCATTCAACTGTTCTCCTCCAGATCAGTCATGCTGCATTACTACCTTGTAATGCAACTTCCCACCACCACACAATTTTCCAGTTCGCCCTTTTCACCAGTCACTATCACATCACTTAAGTACTTAAGTGGCTGATGGATGTTCTTATGCTTGCAGAAGCAGGCAGCTACCACTTTGTCAAGCTGTACTCCTGTGGCACATCCGCAAGAGGATGCCCGGGTCCTCAACTCGTGAGCTCCAACTGTAGGCGAAGGTCCATACGGTTTGCATCTTCTTCGTAGGCCCTGTGGCTCACATCTCAGATCCACTGAGCCATTTTTGCAGGGGACACCGGTTGACCCAACAGTTGCTGCTTGCCATTGTCCAATTTCAAAGAGAGAGGAGTCTTCATCCTGTCCACGTTTTGTCTATCTTTTCTTTCTTGCATTTGACCTAACACCTTTGGTTGCCTCAAGGTAAAAACGAAGGGTTAAATAAGACGCTGTACCCTTTCCTTACTGTGGATGACCTACAACTGGGTAGAGTTTTAATAACAATTGGGTTCGGTAGCTAATCAGACTTTTGGTCCTTCGACGGAAACTCCCGAGGGAACATACGAGTGACATTTGACCAATTTTTTCAGAACCTCAAACAGTCTCTTTCCCCCGAGAAAGCATACACCTCACTCTGTAGGGACGCCAAGGCTACTGAAAGACCGTCTTCCGAGTTAGGTGCAAGCCGGATGCTTGATGCAAGGGTTCATAGGTCTACCCAAAAAGTTGGAGCGGACAAGAGGACGATTCCAGCTTGGGTACGGACGTCGGGCTCTGGATGATCTAAGATTTCCATAGGCTTGTACTCGTCTCGACATAACCGCACTTTCCATAATTTCCTTCTTCCTAAGGCAAGATAGCACAGAGTTAATGGCTAATCGATAGCCTTCAATGGATGCTGTTGACAACCCAGAATGGTAAAGAACTTCCAGGAACAGCACTTGGCTAGCCCCTGACGGATACTCCTTGTAATTGACACCATGCAAACGAGTTCTGTCACTTAGCTGCATAGGTTATATCGAAGTTTTTTGGAACCGGTTACAGGGACCCCGATCACGCTTTAAATCGGGCTTAGACGCAATTACACCTCCCCTCTGCGCAATCGAGGACCGTGGACGGAGACCCATATCGAGTTTTAAGTTTACCCTCTGACTAGGGGTAAACTAGGCTTATACACAAATTACTCTAATCAGCTCCACAGCTCAATTTGTGCCTAAGCCTAGTTTACCCCTAGCCAGAGGGCAAATTTAAAATCTTGGTATGGGTCTCCGTTGACGATTCCTCGATCACGCAGAGGGGAGGTTTAATTGAGTCTAAGCCCGATTTAAAACATGATCGTATTGCCTTGAGTGTGTGCTGCCATATGGAGCGCTGATTTGAGATGGTATTTTGTCTTCCCTCATTGCCTTACGGCAAAACTTGCACCTACCACGTTTGTGTAAGGAAAAAGGCTTAGAGGGGCAGTAAGATTTAAGTTTAACTGAACCTTGTGACAGGAATCAAGGTTAGACAAGGCAATACACCATGATGGTCGATTTCCTGTGGCACTGAAGTAGTTGGTTTGCCACAGGGGACCTTTGCCGGTTTATACCCTTTGTCGGATGTACTGCCTTCGTTGGGACATCACGGCACCTGCTCGGGTGGACAAAAGAAGGCTTCCGCCATATTCAAAGAATAATCACCTCGGCCTTCACTGGACAGATGCCCTCTGCCAGTTCCAGTACTTCATCGTGCTCTACAGCCTTTGCTGAATACCACGGCCTTTGTCTTCCAAGGCCTTCTTTGGTTTCCTCTTCTCCTTCCCTGGAGACAAGACAACGGTAAAATCTTCACACCTTTAGCCTCTTCTGTAAAAAATTCAGTATCAGCAAATTGCTCTCGCCCTTGGTCTACGCCAAAACACACGATTTCTAACCAAGCCGTAATGTTCTTCCAACCACTGTAAGTCATCTGCACAGCCTTCACCATTAGCGAACTGGTGAAAAGCAGCAGATCGAAGCCACAAGCAGAAAGACACAGAGTCATTCGAAAGAAGCAAGTTTAGTGCACCAGGCACAAACCAACAATGAAACACTAAAGTCCTGAGCAAGTCAGTATCGCCATCACCATGCTAGGCACAAGTTCGGAGTGGAAGTTTCCACATCTTAACAAATCTTCAGTAAAGCCGCCCACAAACCCTTGATCCTACAAGCGTAGAGATGCAGAGATCTTGGTGGGGCAACGTGCTTCTCCTCAATTCTTAGAATCGTCTGTTCACCTCGTCGACTCGGAGAAAGAAGGGGAAATCGGTGATGACGTCCATTTTTAAGTGCATTAGACCCTTAGCTCCTCCTGCCCTTGGCATTAGGTTGAACCTCTCTCGATCGGGGAGGTTTTTCTTCGGCCCCACCCGAGAAGCAAGTTGCCCGCAACTCACTGTTAACTGCTTCAGTGATGTTCCTGGAGTTTCAGAACTCATCAGTAATGAACCCTGAGCATGAGTAAAAGACACAGTCATCGGCCGAGAGAAGACAAAGCTTCTGAGAGAAACAACTCCTCCGACATCAGGTTTCCCAGAAGAAAGAAAAAGAAACTAGAAAGTTGTCAGTACACTCCTTTACAGCCCAAGTGTCACGAATCCAAGGTTGAAAGCCCTTGCTACGTGACACAGAACAAGATCCAAGATAATGGGCAAGCCGTGGTCTTGTCCGTTGTCTCACACAGTGCCCAGCCATTGCTGCCAGATCTCACGATTAGCAAAATTACCACCGCAGGAAACGGTTCGACTAAAAGGACCCCTCCTCGTTCCTAGCTGGCTCTTCACTCAAGCCTGAGGCCTCTTAGCCACAGCATGACAAGGAAGAGGATGGTGTTCCTGACAGACGTTACCACTCAAGACTTAATCTTCTTTTTCTTATAGCCTCAAGGACTTCTTATAGACTCAAGGACTTCGAGATTAAGTCAAGCCTAGAAGAGGAGTGGGCACAAATCTATTTTTTTCTAGCACTTGCGTTAAGAAAAAGATGAGGTAATTGACTGGACTTCAGCATGGACGAAGAGGACCCACGGCCTACTTCTGACTTCTCTTGATTTTTCCTCCAACCAAGATCCGTTCTGTGCAAGGAAAATTAGGGTAACAGAAACATCCAACCACTCATGGTCTTCACAGTAGGAAAAGGAATCACTTGGAGCAAGAACCTGCATCTGACCAGATTTTACCTACGAATTAGGTCTTCCTTCGGATTACTATCTATGGGTAGGAGAAAGAATGTTCAAGTCATTCACGAACCACTGAAGCTGCAATTTACCTTGCAGTTCCAGCACTCGATCCCCTGGTAGGGGACGAAGAGGAGGTCTATAAATGGTCTATTAGGGTGGTGGCTTATTACCCACGAGACAGTTGAGGCAGTTGCCTCAAGGCTCCAAAGTAGGCACCCAAACGGGGCCCCCAACAACGCACTTCTCATCATGCAAAATATTTTTTGTATATTTCTCACTATTGACAACTGTTTTACGATTGCTTTGAAGCAATTTCAATATTAAGAAAAGGATTTATTTTTCTCTTACACTCCGTATAGTTTATCTTTCCTCTTGGCATTGTAGAAAGCTGCAGAGTATTGCATCTATAGTTTTTCGTTTATCGCATTCATAAAATCTTGCCTTGGACCAATGGCCCCGACATGTGGGCCTCATATTAGGTTGAAGGGACCCCATATCAGGGTGACTTAACACCATGTCACGGTGAGGGGGCATCATATTAGGATGAGTAGCCCGATATCAGGGTATTGATTGAGAGGGTACCTTCAGAGTGAGAGGAAATCATATCAGGATGATGGGCCCCGTATAAGGGTAAGGGGCCCATGTTAAAGGGCCCTCTTCAAAGGCCTGCCCCAGGGCCACAATATGGGTTAATAAGCCCCTGATTAGGGCCCTGTGCTACTACTTTGATTTTATAAAGGATCCGAAGTGAAAAATGGACCAGACAGACTTGCTCCTCCCCTACAGATCCACAGGACAGACAACTCCGGCCTTAGATTCGCTGTGTCATAGGATTCGCCTACGAAAACACCATTGAATCTTTGGCCACCGACAAGTGTCCCGTTGGAAGAAATCCTTCAGGCAGCCTCCTGGGAATACGAGACATGACCACCCAAGTAAGCCTTGGTATTCTCTCGGACCACTCTCTATACATCAGATGATTTAAGGCAACCACAGAAATCCCACCAACTCATCACTCGGGAGGCGACGACGGCAACTGCCCACCATCCCATTTGTTGAAGTCTCAACCATGCAAAAATTCAATAGGGGATGGTATTCTGAAATAAAACACACGATTCACTATTCCCCAGCCTGAATGGATAAATGTGTTTTTATCCCTAGAATATCTATCCAATTACCCACCCTGTCTCCCCTAATTTTTGGCACTAACCATGCATCTAGGTTGGGAAGAAGCAGAATTTTAACTCTGATAGGAATTTCTGTCTTATTGCAGATAGTAACGCAAACGTTTAATTGAGTAGGCATTCCAAGAATAAAAACAGATTTACCCATTTAAGCTGGGGAATGGTAAATACGTGTTTTTACCTTATGGTAGACGCCCTGAACTCACTGTAGACCGAAATTCTGTTTTAATCAGAGCGTTATAATAACGCGTCTATACTCACGGTGTCCAAACGAAAAAGTGAGGAGGCTC
Organism: Lithobius niger; assembly: GCA_023313725.1. NCBI lineage: Eukaryota > Metazoa > Arthropoda > Chilopoda > Lithobiomorpha > Lithobiidae > Lithobius > Lithobius niger. The sequence goes on along the minus strand of JAHWFP010196575.1, from coordinate 20,091 downwards.
ATTGTTGAAGTTCCAGCAATGGTGGTAAGCTATGCAGAGTACGAAATCTTGGTTAGGTTTGGACATGAGCCTTATTTAAACGAAAATGAGCATGAATTAAAGAAAATTATTTCTGAGGAAGTGAAAATAACAGTCCAGCAACAACAAGAAAAAGCATTGTGGGAGTTCTCGTGGAAGTACAGCACAGCGAGCAATGCACAGCTGGATGTACTGTAGCTTTTTGACGCGCACCCAGCGTTAGCTATGGCGCCAGAAGGAGAGAGGGTCAATTTTTTAGGGTAAATCCTATCGGAAATCCTAGGTTCTTTTACATGCCACAATCGGCATGAGCACAAGACATCACAGGGCCCTTCTCTGCCCGAAAATGCCAGGGGTGGTTGAGGTAGGATTCGAACTCAGGATCTCTGGTACAGGAGACGGTCATGCTAACCATCAGGCCTCCTTGCCTCATACAGCTGGATGTACTAAGGTCAGAGGACACAAGATCGAATCTTGTCTTTGACCTGTGTACCCCAAAAAAAAAAGACCCTCACGGAATTCGTACTCGTACATAAGTGGTTACAAATGCATCATTAACGTATCTCCAAAACTATACACAAACCAACAAGTACGCTCATTTCACTCAACACTGTAAGTATAGTTATTACCTTGGTCAATATTTTTTCGGGATCCGGGCATATTTGATGGGTTGGCTGTGTGTAAGAAGAAATCAAAATACAAAATTTATTAAGTGGCAAATGCTAACTTATACACATAGCTTTGCAAGCCTTGCAACCTATAACATGATTGAAAGAATGAAGGGTGAAGAAAGAGAAGTCCAAGCAAACCGTTTGGTGCAGAAAAACGTGAAAGCTAATTACCAACATAAAGAAGACTGGATTAGGTACACAAAACGATGCAATTATAAGTGAAAGAATTTGCAAGACAGGCTGGTGGCAGTTAGACTTGTGCTGAAAATGGCTAAAATTATCATTGTTAGTGATCCCAATGATCTCCTGACTGAAGAATCAGAAAAGAAGACTGACATGCAAGCAACAGTGTGGATGTAGTTCAAACTTAAGATGGATTGCAAGTTAAGTTAAGGACTTGTCTGAAAAGAGATGGACGGCTTTAGAAGTTGCCAGTGCAACCAAAATTATGATTACAGAATGGTATATCTTATTTGCATTGTGTTGTGAAATAAGTTTCTGTTTTTCCTTCCAATGTTAGGCATTGGCAAGTAACCAACATTTCTTATTTAACAAGTTTTTAATCCAGTGTTTAGGGCTGAAAATTGATAACGTCAACCCCTATGAAATCTAAAAATTATGTCATAATAGTCTAATGGTGGAGTGCCAGACAGTTCTAAAATGGGGCCACACGAAGTAAGGTTGCCATAACACCGCACAATTTAAAGCTAAAACAATTACTGTTAATTTTGTTATTTTTTTTTAATTGTGACACCATGGAAAATTATTGACTAATTCATTGCTCTATTAAATTTATGACCTTTTTTTTACTGATAAAGGTATAATGAAGGTGTTTGGGTAATCGAGGTGTTTGGATAATGAAGGTGTTTGGATAATGAAGGTGTTTGGATAATGAAGGTGTTTGGATAACAAGGTTTTTGGATAATGAAGGTGTTTGGATAATGAAGATGTTTGGATAATCAAGGTTTATGGATAACTACGGCATTTGGATAACTAAGGTGTCTGGATAATGAAGGTGTTTGGATGACCAAGGTGTTTGGATGATCAAGGTGTTTGGATGATCAAGGGGTTTGGATAATGAAGGGGTTTGAATAATGAAGGTGTTTGGATAATAAACATGTCTGGATAATCAAGGTGTCTGGATAATAAACATTTTTTGAAAATGAAGGTGTTTTGATAATGAATATGTTTGGCTAATCAAGGTGTTTGGATAATCAAGATATTTGCACAATGGAAGGCGTTTGGATAATGGAAGGTGTTTGGATAATGAAGGTGTTTTGGATAATCAGGGTTCGGCCATCAAGTTTCTACTGCAATAATTATGCCCTAACATTTATGCCCTGCACTCCCAAACCATTCCTACCCTTGACTGTATCCACGCTATTCAGAATATTTTTGTTGTCATAATTGAACAATTATGACAAATTTAATTTATAAAGCGCAAAAAAATAAAACCCTTTTCTCTGATAACACGCCTATAACTCTGACTGCCACCCGACAATTGCTAGTACAAAAAATGTCCAATATCTCTAAAAAAAAAAACCCTACATGTAACTTTTTGTATATCTTAATTTGTGTTCCATTATAGAGTACTCTGTAACTTCCAAACTGCAAAACAACCAACCATGAAAATTTCATGAAGATTTATTGAGAAGGAAAAAAAGAAGCTGTTGTGGCTGAAGTGTTTTGGTTTGAATTTTTTGTTTTAAGACAATATTTTGTAGTTCTAAACATTACTTAAAGTATGTTTATTGTGATTCTTGCCTCTTGACTGATTATTCCCAAACAATCTCTCCTGTGCGGAGCGGAGGTGACTGGGTTTGCTCCCCCGGTCCACCCTTGGGGGCATTTCTGGTTCTGTAGGCGAACGAGCCTTCGGACTGTAAGTATCTAATAAAGAAGTACGACACAGTTAATATAGATTGAAACTTGGCAAAGAAAAGACAGCTTTAAAAGTTACTGTACTGAACTTTTAGTTTGGCTTCGTAAGCCCTGATATTTTAGATCGTAGCACATTGAGATTCTAAAGTGTTTGAAATTGTTGAATGGAGGGCGGGGATGTTTAAAAGCTGTTGAAACCACATAATATATTTTTTGCTCAATTTATTATGGATTTTGGTACAAGTTAATAACATACCAAATACAGAACCAAGTTATTATTCACACAAACCTGAAGAAATCGACCAAAATCCACCTGTTACGTAAGGGATAGGGTGCTGTAAGGGTGATCTCGTTAACATATAAGAAGCATGTATGAAGATTTCAACCAGATGAGATGGTAATTCTTACACCGTTAAATACCATATGTACTAAACACTCTGAAAGCAACACCAATTAGTTACCTACCACCATTTTATATGGCGTTACATTCCACCATAATTCCCCAAAATAAACCAGATAACTGGCGTGCACATGGAAATTTCGAAGACATAGTGAAGAGAAAATAACAATATTCCTCTGTGGTGGAATAGTGTTATTTTCTCTTCGTGATTCCGCCGTAAGATGTCTGAATCCATGGTGAACGGCATCCATATGCAATTGGTAGTTTCTTAAATTGAAACTTGATGCTGCAATTTGTGTTCGTTGTCTCGTGAACAAATTTTGGCATGTGCAAAGAAGATGCTCTTTATCTTTCCAAGAACATTGGGGCAGCATTATAGTAGGTTAGAGAGTGAATAAACAGCAACATAGTTTATTCATCAAATCAGTGGCCAACTTAAAGTATCGTCATTATCGGCGAAGAAGTGTCATTCTATTCGCACGGAATTTGGGTAGATTATTCAGACCATACCCCTAAAAACAGAGCAGCCTTGACTTCTCCACAATAACAATTCTATTACAAGCTTACTAGGTTAATTCTTGTTCTTTCTTAACAATGGAACGCTTCAGGTTCCCAGTCAGTAACCCAGTAATAGTGTATTCACACTGTTACATCTCCGGCCAGCACGTTGCGACCAACAGTCAACGCAGTCTGCAAACTGCAGTCTTTCACAGTCATTTGATGCTGATCATAGCACATGCAAGATTTCATATTCTTTGTAAGCGGGCAGACGTCACAGACCGACTGACCAATGGCTATAGAGTCGTTACGAACACGGAAGGTAAAATTCAAGATTGGTGGTAGAGAACATTACGAAGCTTAATTAATGCCAACCCTCTCCAATGTCGGTAGCCATTTGGCGAATGAAAATCAACAGTTGGCGACTTGGAATTTAGCCCTACTCGCCAAAATGGCAATAGAAAATGATACTCAAATGGCGATATCTCGGGAACCGTATAAACTAGAGACGAACGGTTTGCGGCGTCATGCTCAGGTTTACAAGGGGTATATAACAGACTTTTCTGCAACAGTACTTGAGTACAAGACAATTTTACAACTCTATAAATGCATAAATTGGAGAAACCATGCATTGCGCAAGAAGACTTATTTGGTATGTAGCGAGCATGAATTCTGAAATGGCGAGTACTTTTGAAGGTCTACAGGTCAAGTGGCGACTGCAACTGGAATGACATTCGAAAGGGTTGATTAATGCTGTTTTCATTCATCAACAACTCTGCAATTTGGTAACTGAATGCGTTCTAGCTAAATTCATTCTGTAGTGATAATTGGTCCACCGTTGACTGGTTGTCGTGACAGGGGGTGTTTTAAGTCAAGTCGTTTGCAGCCGTTCTTTGTTTGTCGTGGCGATCTGATCCCGCTGCATCTGACTCCGAAAAAATGTTCAATAGATAAAGCATTAACAGCTACAAATTTGTTAAAAAATTTCGTATCGCTAAACATACCATCACTTTTTTCTTTTTTTTTTATTGAGCTCATTTTTGTAAAACATGAGATCACACAAAATGCTCCAACGTACAGAAATCAGTTTTCTAACAATACGATCTGGTTACTTCAGTATGGAACTTTTATGTTTCATAATTGGGAAGTTAGATGAGAATTTGCATTTAACTTTAATTGTCAGTGGAGATTTGCCTACACAGGCACAGATTTTAAAATTTGAATCTGTATTTTGAACTGCAAAACTGGGGTATGGTTATATATAAAAATACAATATAGTAATGACCGAAAGAAATGTATTAGGGAAGACCCGTTACGTATCCATTTACAAATTTAGTTTTATCTCAAAGCAATTTCAACCCTGTGGTTAATAAAATGCTTGAGTTGTCTGGACCTGGGTACAGGCTGTAGATAGTGCAGTACAAAACCAAACAAGGGCTAGTTAAGTTATGATAAACTTACCTGGAATTTCACCATTCATACGACCAGTGCTGTATCTATCATTTGGCGTTAGTGTTGCGTACGGGTCTGGTTTTGGCCGTCCTGGAGAATAAAAATCTGTCCGCTCATTTCTATTTTCGTCTGTGGGTGAGTAATAATTTGGAAAATATCTATCATCGCGTCCTGAAAAGGAATATGTAAAACGAATTAACAGTTACCCATTTGGCTGAATCTTCCACAAACCCCGAAATGATACATGAATTCCCCTACAAGCTACAGCAATTACAAATACTGTACCCCATGCATAAGATGCCTAAGCGAAGCTAATGTCCACCCTCTACAATGCTTTAAGGTCAAAATTGTGAAATAATCGGGCTAAAGCATATCCCTTAAATCATTAATTTTCTGCTGCAAAATCACCTAAAGGCTTCATACATTTATTTCCCAAGTTTTTTTCCCCTCTTACATCATGGTTTTGCTGCTGCAAATAAACTAAAAGGTTCATATGTTTAACGAAATCAACTTTTTACTAAAGAGATTTACAATTAGAAACTCCTGTGCATTTGCACCGCTGTTTTCTGGAAGTTGGTGTAAAGTTGGCATCACTTTCCATCCAAGTAAATTCCTGTGTGGCTCACTCTCTTTTGGACAGAAAATAATACCAACTTCACGCCAAATTCAAGAAAAATGCGGCGTGTGCCGCGTTTGAGCAAGCAATCGCCTCCAACCCTGTGGTTAGAATGGCTTGTATGGCTCGAAATCAATTTTAAACGTGTATATATTGGATTTTGGAGGAATGGCGTCTAATCTACACACATAATCAACTACTACGGATACTCTACAAATTCAAGCCGAGCCAAGTATGCAGCTTGTACTCGAACTCGGCCCGTTGCTCGCTTCCATACTTGAAAAACTCAAATACAGTTAAATGCGATAACTTCGTCAATTTTTGACCGATTTAGATATTCCAATAGACCAAATTCATCGTCTCGACGAGAGCTTTCCAGTGGTGTAAATTAAAAGCCAGTAGCTCAAACCATTTTCCAGTTATAATGCAAAAACTGGAATATTATTTGTAGATATTGAACCACAGGCAGTTAAGCTGCGTCCAGGAACTGGGAAACTAACTGTTCAACGAACAGTCGAACTCGGCTTGATCCTTGACTCTTCTGGTGCAAACTTAGCTCGGCTCAGCTGAAATTAAAATTATTCTACTTGCACTCACCTATAAACTACATTTGCAAATACGGTAAATCAGAATAAAGACATTGCGTTTTCGCTAGAATGAATCCAGATCACGTCTTAAATTATCACACAACGCCAATCCCTGAACAGAAGTAAGGTTAGAATTTAACCTTATGCTTGACCCACAATTTGTGTCAAATTAACTGCAGAACATTAATACGCAATTTACGGTATTGCTGCCAAACGAGAAACTTACAGATATCCTCTTTGCGCACAATGAACACAAGTACTACTAAAAGATTTGATGTGCACCCATCCACTCAGGACATAGCGCCGAATACAAGTACTACAAAAAAAGTGAGCCCAGAACAAAAGACTACAAGATGAACTCAAAAAGACTGAACTCACCCACATAATGGAGCTACAAACATTCTTCAATATTTCGTTGGTCTGCTAGTCTATTGGTCCGAAGAAATGTGCCAGCACACCATGAAATACTGAGGAACATTTCTACCTTCATCGTAGAATTCAGTTTAGTATTTTTAAGCTTCACCATGAAACAACTTTCCCCACTGCGATCAATGTGTTTTCACAGATTTCAAATTAGAAAAAAAAACTAACCATCTTGTGATATTCTCTTTTGTTGGTCTGGCTGCTCCCCAAAGCCATGATTTTCAAAATCCTGTTGAAAAAACAAAAAAATAAACTTAATCATGGTTCCAGAAAGAATACATATTCACAACAATATTTACAAACTCGGGAAATGGGTAATATGGGCAAATGCAATAAAGACTTCATAAAATTGGAAACTGGCGAGTTTTTTTTTCCTAGATTTAAAGTAATACAAATGACTGTCAGGAATGAAGCCACCTGTTAAAAAAAGTGGGGGATGTAATCAACTGTTTGGACTGTTGTTGAGTGTTGATAATGAATGCGGAAACAATGAAGGGGTCAGGGCATTGTGGGTCTCCAGAAAGCAGTTACTTTTTAGGCAGTGGACAATCGAACTTTGAAAAATGACAAACCTTTTATCGGTTTGGTTGAAAACAACGAAAGGTATTAACGTGAAACTGAAAAGCGTCCACATTCAAAGCAACAATTTTCATATTTAATTTTTTTTCTGTGACTTAGTGTGAGGATGATGTGAGGATTACTAAAGCCTTCAAATTCTGGACCTTCATGGATAGAAACTGTTCCATTGGACTACCGTATCATGAAAAATTATAAAACCTATAACCTATACTTAATTTGGTCGAAAACAACTAGCAGTAATACTGGAGAAAAAGCTGCAACATTTTAAATGCAACAACTTTATCATTTAATTAAAGGGCAATTACATCCATTTTGACATGCGGCCAGCTAAGGCCGTCAGACACTTGATCTACTCACAGCCAACACAGTTATCTCAATTGGTTGCAAATTGAAATCGATAAGCACCATCTGTCGGCATTAATTTCTGCGTGTTCCAGCAAAACAATGGTGGTTTCCGAATCTTGTTTTGGTGATAGAGTAATTAAATTGTTGTATCGGACGTACGTAACGTATTCCTACTGCAATTCTTGTGTTTAGTTATTGTGTAAGTGATCCAAAAGTAAAACATGCATGTCAAAATGGATGTAATTGCCCTTTAATTTTTTTTTACACGATACGTAGACCTTGGGGATGCTTTAGCTTCGAAATCTGGACCTTTGCATGTCAGGTGTTTGGGGGGGGGGTGCATTCATTAGTGTACAATTGAACACTTTAGAGATACAACTAAAATTGGGTGATAATTCGGAAATGAAAGAGTAGGAATTCTTAGTTTCTATGTTGTGAACTTTTGACTTTATGAATAATTGAAATATTAACAAAAAAGCAGTTCAATGACAAATGATTCTGAAAATGACAACAAAGTTGTAGAAAATGAAACTGTGAACATGATGAACAGAAAGTAATTGAAATGATATGAAATAGAATGAATGAAACAGCACGCATACCTTTTTCAATGAGTTGTATTGAGGGGGCTACAAATTACACAGAAATAAAAGTGAATGATTAATGATGCATGATGATGAATGAGGCGCAAAACACAACCGAGAATAGAATTGGTTAGGAGAATATTAGGAGAGTTTACCCCGAATTAGTGAATTTGACAATGCACGATTAGATTCATTACTGTAAACAAAATGGTATTCCATTTATTTTTTTCCCTCTAATGTATAACCAGATGTACTGCAGAATTCACACAAAAATATGCATCTAAATATTGAACCCAGTATAGGAATCCACTCAGTGGATCACGAATGGAAACGTGTCTTTTCTAAGGATGCCTGGTCAACTGCATGTCTAACCTCAGTTAGTGTAAGCTGTTACAAGCTGAACACAAGTTGTTATTTGAAGGGTGAGGTTTGTGAAGTTTGTAATTTTTTTTTCTATAAGAATTCATTTCGTTCCAACAATAGCCATTTACCTTAGGTATACTTTTAGCTATTTGTATGTTTCTTTAGAATTAGGAGTTTCTCTAATGAATACTTTAAAAAAAATTGCTACAAATCACCAAATTTAATTTGATAAATTACAACTGAATTCACTTTATAGTGATTGCACCATCGAATGGCTGCTTGTCATATCTTTATAGCAGTTGGCAAGAATTGACGCCACAGATAAACCTACATTAACAAACAAGGCTATAATATGCCATGTGGCACCTGGGAGAAGCAGTTTTGGTGGTTACCGTCACTCTCCCTGGTAAAATAATGCTTTCTGCGTAACACCAAACTCACTTACTCCCCTAGCCAAACGAGCAAATGTAAGGCCCTAAAAGCACAAACCGAACTGTTCCATTATCCACACTCCTAACCTATTCTGCTCTTCATACAACTAAAAATGAACAACTTTACAGGAGAGCGAGGTAACAACGTAAATTTTTACAACATAGCACACAACAAAATTACTTCAGTCAGGGCACAGATCAGTACAAGAGCAACAACTCTGCTATACTTAAGAGCCTTTGGATATGAGGTGGCCTGCTCGCATACGTAATAGGGAATTTTGTGAAACAGGAAATAACAAGCTTAGATTCGTGGCGTGACCTAGGCCAGGTTCGTTACTAGCTCAACGAATAAATACTACCATGCCATGACGTACACCTATACACGAAAACTAATACCTAAGTCTACAGTTGAAAAACAATCTTCATGAAGGTTCCTAGGGAACTCAAGTGAAGTGAGCATAGCAAAGCAGAGTTGTTAGAGGTTAGGTCTACGAATCAAGACGATGTGACATGTAATTGTGCAATTTAAAAATAGAGCATCAAGAATGAAACTTGATATGACTCAATACCTTGAAACTTAAAAAAAAACTGGCAATGATCATTTGCTATAACGTATGATGAGTGGCTTTCACCAAAAACTCCAAAATACCAGTGTTACCTGGTTGATTTTGGTTTCTATTGCCTGTTGAAAATATACATTACCTTTTTTAATAGCATTCTCCTTCTCCAATGCTGTTCAATTCTAGAGAAAATAAACCGAAGACGTCCTTCCAGTTCGCTACCTACTGCGCAGGTCTACTGCGCAGCCTCCTTCATATAAAAGTCGGAGCGGTAATGCTCACCTTTTCGAACCTCTATCGTGCCCAAATGGCGACTAGAGGGGAGGAGGGCGGGACAAAGGTAATGACGTGGTAATGAGGTAGGCGTGGTAACCAAAATCAACCAGGTAACACTGGTATTTCGGAGCTTCTAGTTGCCTTGAAAATATCCATTACCTTTTTTAATAGCAATTCCATTGACTTCGTCAAGGCAGCGGGCGCCGTTTGACAGAAGCTCCCTCAGGTAGCGACCGGTTCCCTTCACAGAATGTCAATGTGTGTTTAAGGGGTTATAGTATGCGACGGGCAGCAACAAAAGGCCCGATGCGGTATAGTCCCTCCACTTGGAGAGGCATATCTCAGAGATAATGGGACGTGAAGACAGTGGGATGTCTCCAAGAGGCGGCTTCCATAATTTCAGCCCAGGACGTGGAGATAGCACGAAGTTCGTGGGTTGTAGCTCTGATGCCTTCTGTGTCACAGTTGATGTCAAGTGCTTCGTAGGCCTGTACGATGACACTTTTGAAGCAGGCAGCAATCATGCGTGTGGAAGTTGTCCCAACTTTGTTATTAAAGGGAAGGAAAAGTTGAGAGCGCCCTCTGCGAATCGGCTTGGAGGCTTTAAGGTAAAAGCGGATGGCTCGAATTGGGCATAACGCATGTTCTTCGTCATCTCCCAGGATGTTGGAGAGAGAGGGGATGATGAAGGAATAAGTATGCTCAGTGGGTTTCTGTGTGTTAGCGCGGAACGACGAATGTGGGGTTAGTGTAACAGCGGCATAGTCAGGAAGGAAGAAACAGTCTTTTTCCGTTGCTGATAATGCCTGTAGTTCACTGCAACGGAGGCAGGCTGCCAAAGCTACCAGAAACACGATTTTCTTAGTTAGGTTACTTAAGCGAGAAGAGGACATGGGTTCGTATGGTGGAGCCATAAGTGCCGTTAGCACAATGGACAGATCCCAGTCGGGAAATTGTTTGTTGGTACATGGTCGGTCCAAGTGGAAGGGGTGAATTAAAGATGAAATCCTATAATCTGTGAGGAGGTTCGTGTTGTCAGCTGCTTTGAAGACCACGTTTAGGGCGGAACGGTAAACTAGGATTGTGGAACCTCGTAAGCCGCTTTTGAATAAAGCAGTGAAGAAGCGGAGGAGGTCATGCATAGGGGATTGATTGGATCAACTTGTTCTGTGACACACCAATGAAGCCACCGTTTCTAGTGGCAGTCGTATATTTTATTGGCAGAGGAACGGACAGCTCGTGAAACGATACGGACGACATCGTCCTCAAGAATGCCTGTGGCGCGGAGGAGCTGGATGACAGTAGCCACCCGTGAAAGTGTAACGCATGAAGGTTGGAGTGGTGGATCAGGCCGTTGTGCTGGGACAGGAGGTCCGGTCGAGCTTGTAGCTGGCAAGGAGAGTCGATGAGGTTAGTCAATTCAAGGTTAGTGCATCCACGGCCCACACCCGGGGGTCTGGTAAAGGGCTGACGAATAGGGGAAGTCTGGCATTGAACCTCATGGCAAAGAGGTCTACCATTGGTCGTTGCCAAAGGAGGAATAAACTGTGGCAGACTGTGGAGTGAAGCGTCCATTCGCTGGTAGGCAGTTTGTGGCGAGACAGAGAATCTGCTATTACATTCATTGATCCTGGAATGTGTAGGGGCAGGAGACAAATGCGGTGGCGGATGCAGAATCGGAAAATTTGGGAGGTGATATGGTGCAAGGATAGGGAGAGCGTTCCGCCTCCCTTCCGGAGGTAAGCAACAGCTGTGGTGTTGTCTATGTGGAGATGTACCACTCGTCCCGTTAAGTGTTCTTGAAATTGTTGTATGCCTAGAAGGACAGAGTGCAGCTCTAGATGGTTGATGTGATCTGTTGCCTTGGTTGACCAGCAACCCGAGACTGTGAGGCTGTCAATGTGGGCTCCCTAGCCTGTCTGGGATGCGTCCGTGAAAAGGTGGATTTGGGGTGGAGGCTCGTGGAAGGAAACTGTTGCAGTCAGATTGAAAATGCTCATCCACCATGTGAAGGTGTCGGTGGGAAAGGATGGGCCAAGTTGTTGAGGCGGAAGAATCATAGCCGACCGAGGGTTGCACCAATGAAGCGAACGACAATGGTGCAGGGGGCCGCCATCCACCTTCCGTATGGAACGAGGTCTGCGAAAGAGTCTATAGTCCCGATAGCGGAGACACGATCTCGGAATGTGTGGAGTGGTTTGTGTAGAAAAGTTCGGGCAGAACTGAGGTGTGTTTCTATTCGCTCTGGGGATGGCATGACGGATGCCGTGCGGAGGCCGAAGAATACTCCTAGGAACACAAAGGACTGAGCTGGTTGAAGACATGACTTTGGAAGGTTTATGCCTAGACCTAGGTGGTGAAAAAGAGACATAGCAGTGTTAGTGGATGTGGGTGAGGAAGGAGACAGTCGTTGAGGAAGGCGTGGATGCGGATGCCTTGTTGGTGGTGGCAGGCAATAACCGGCCGCAGAACCATAGTAAAAATCCGCGAGGCGGCGTGTAAGCCAAATGGAAGGCAAAGAAACTCGAAGACGGTTCCGTCGAGTAGAAAACGGAATAGGTGGCGGACAGAGGCATGAAGCGGAATGTGAAGGTATGCATCTGCTAGGTCGAGGGGAAACTATCCAATCGTTGGGCTGTAGAGATTCTCGAATGGAAGATACTGTTTCCATTTGAAAGTGTGGACTGAGAAAAATTAGTTGAGTGGTTTCAGGTTGAAAATAAGGCGTGTTCTGCCCGTTTTTTTGCCACATAAGGCGAGAGCCTAGTGGAGCCCCCCCCCCCAAAAAAAAATAAAACAATGAAGTTTTTTCGTCACAACTTTTTTCACGAAACCATACCAATAACCTGGCATTTAGCGGTTACAAACAAATTCTTAATTGGGGCCAGTGAGGGGGGCCCCAAAGTCAGTGGACCCGGACGCGGCTGCCTCCTCTGCCTCATTGTAGTTACGCCACTGAAGACTCTGATTCATGGATGGGTTGATTGCGGAGGAGATGGCGTGTTGAGTCGCGTAGATTTGTGACCGTGTTTAGAGCGACTTCTCGTAGCAAAAGTGTTGAGTTGAAGAGGGCCCATGAGAACCAATTCATGGCGTGGTAACTAGCGAAGCAGCTTTTCTGGAACACTTGGTTGATGAGAAATGCTAGCTGTCGAGTGTCATCCGGAGGAGGGTCGGAGTATAATCTTTCACATAGCACATTGACTGTAGTACTAGGGAAGTCGGCTTGGGATGCAGCCCGGAGGCCTAGGAGGAGTATACGGTCATTGTCTCAGAGGACAAAAACGGGAACCGCTGCCCGACGAGGGAGGTAGAGATCGGAACCGAAGTCTAACTTTGTGTCTGCTGTCAGGAATTCTGATTGAGGATAGGTGTCAAAATTGCGTGGGTTGGCCGTCCCATCGCCTATAGGGCGGAAGAAGTAATTTTCGTGTCCCGGGCGAGGCGGAGGAGGATCTTTAAGAGGTGATCCATTTATGAGGAGGACGCCGCCGTTGTGGAGCAGAGTTGTTAGGAGCACTGTCGATTGTCCTAATAACGGTCTGATGGGGTAGCTGGTCGCGAAGGCCAAACCAAAACCTGTAGCAAGGCCTCTGTTTTTGGAGACAGAGTCGTTGGTTGCGGAGGGTTTGTACAGGAAGCAGTCCGGGATGATTCTTTCAACTGTTTCAAAAGTTCTGGAAGAGGGATTTCGGAATGGTCTGGGTCACCTTGGAACGGAGGCTAAGGACGACCAGAAAGGTATGGGTCCGGTGAATAATAAGAATCCTGGCCAGCGGAAGCATCAGGTGGCGGCACGAGGAGCGGAGCTGGCGGGGCGGGAAGCGGAGGCAGAATGGTAGGAGCGGCGGTGGGTCCTGCTTCCACCACGGAGGGGCAGTGTCGTTTAGAAACGGAGTTCAACCAGGAGGACGTGTAGTCTGTTGTGGGCGCCTTCCGCTTGAAGGTGCGGTGGGAGGAATCCATGAGGGAATGTACTTGTGATGATGTAAGTGGTTCGGTGTCATGGAGGATTGTGGGACATTCAGGTGCCGAATGTTGAGAGGAACATGAGGACAAGTCCAGAGGCATCAAGTGAGGACTAACGGAGGAGGCCAACTTGGCCGCAACCTTCCGTGCTTTGAGTTGAAGTCTAAGGCAGGCATATCGTTCCTTTGTGCGAGAAAGTTCTTCCGAAAGGAAACGTAAATCCCGTGCCGGAGGTGGTTGGCTACATGGGATGGGTGACATGGCTGCAGTGTAGCAAGGCACGGAGAATGATGTGGAAAGGAGAGGATTCGGAGGTGGAAGGGGCTCCAAAGAATCCTGTTCTGTTGTTAGTTCAAGAATTTCTACGTTCTCAGCAACAAGCGGAACGTGGACTGGCGATGCGGAACGATGAGTACGGGAGGAAGAATCATCCCTAGGCGTCCCCTTAGTTCGAGGCATCTTAGTGCGGAGGCGGCAGCGGAGGGTGAACGTAGGAAGCGGAGGCTTGACAGACGTTTCACGGAGCGAAGTGAACAGTGTGGGGGTTAAAGAAGAAAAGGTGAGCATTACCGCTCCGCTTCGACTTTTATATGAAGGAAGCTGCGCAGTAGACCTCCGCAGTAGATAGCGAACTGGAAGGACATCTTCGAAATATTTTCTCTAGAATTGGCCAGCATTGGAGAAAGAGAATACTATTAAAAAAGGTAATGATATTTTCAAGGCAACTAGAAATAAGCATTCAGTCAGGCTTCTATAAACTTCTGAATAATACAAGATACTATAAATGGATATAGCTGGAGAGATCAATACAATTCTACTAAAATGTATGTTCTGGTCAAGTCTTACTATCAGAAAGATCGATTCAAACATATTCTTACCTGTCTTTGGTATGGGTTGTTAGGGGTGTAAGGGGGAGGTCCATGATAACTTGGTAAGCCAACATCTTCTTGTGTTGCTATACTAGGATCAGATGACGCCTTAACTAGCCGTCGTTCACCAAATGGTGACATGTCATTATCTAATAAGCCTCTATGGTGAGCATCAGTAGCAAGGTCCAAGTCACTTTCAGGTGAAGACGCGTAACTTAGCCGTGATGTCATCGGAAACAGGAAATCATCAGTAATAGGCTCCTCAGGCTGGAACGCAAAAATTCAAAAATTACTTAACACAATCAAGGCTTACTCAGGAAAAAGTTTTGGAAAGAAACATGTTTGGGGGAGGTTCATCGTTTAACTTAAGCAAACTAGACAAGCAGCGCCAGGAGAATTATTAATTCTGTTACATTATTTACTTTGGTAGTGGGAGGCCGTCGGCACTTTGATTCTGTGTATTGCCTTGAATGTAACTAAAAAATGGCGAAAATTTGTACGGCAATACACTGGACGACAAGGTTTATCAATATTTGTGAAGATGGCCTATTTTTTTTTTAACTGTAGAGACTGCTGTATTGTTTTTACATTAACAAATCCGAATTTTAAACTAAAACTGTAAGCTGTTGATTCCATTTTACTTTTCAGCACTTTCGTACACAACAATACTAGAGTAGCTCCACACTTCACCGCAATTTTGGATGAATTAAAAAATGAACCACTCTGATGTTAATAAATATACAAACGTATTGTAAATTATGTAAAGGTAAGTCAGAAACAAAGTGGACTGAAAATCATGCACAACCTAAAAAGTAAGCACAATAACATCACCCTACGTCGACATCTTTACGGTTGAGGTATTTCGCGCAGAATTTGTATCCATTTAATTAATTTTAACTTGCAGAGTTGCACAGATACCAGTTTTTAACAAACTCAAAATGGGACTGGCTTCAGCTAAGCAAGCTAAATAGCAGAAACTACTGTCAAAAGATAAAAAATTAAAAATTTTTTTCTAGAAACTACTACTACAATGGCATCTCACCCATAGAGATCTCGCTCATCTCACCCATAGAGATCTCTACGGGTGAGAGCAGCTTGATTTTAAGTTATCACTTTTTGCCGACCTGATTCAATGCCGATACGGGTTAAGGACTGTAAAGCATTTTCTGTTCTTTGCAAAAAAAAATCAAGAGCTGAAACACTTTGTCTTCACCAGCTTGATTTAAAACTACAAGGACAAATATTTTTTAGTTTAGCAACTTCCACGGTAAATTTCTTGCAGTAAGTTTCTTTTTTGGGACTTATTTTTGGTTTTGTTAAATAAACCTGAAAATCTCTTGAAGCATCACCATCTTTAAGTCTTGTATGCTCAGATTTCAAAGGAAAAGATATTGGGACAATGATATCTTTTCCTTCGTAATCCAAGTACACAAGACAGAAAGATGGACTGAAATTTTCTAAGTAAGAGATGTGACGTTTTTTATAGCACCATTCGAAAGCTCTTGAAAAAACGATTAAAATGGTGTGTGCATCTGAACGTCAAAAATCCTCCATTTTTGGAGAAATAATCGAAAAAAAGAGGCTTTTACCGATCTTTGTTGATAACCATACCAGTTATTTGGTTGTGAACGTGCCAGGTAAATGGAACATACCTTCGTTTCTGACATCCATATAGTTTGTTGCTGCTGCTTATCGATAATTTCCTTTATTTTCTTGTACCACGTGTCCGCACTTGTTAGCGTAATTGTTGCTGGAATAAAAGAATACATTCATAGGTGTAAACACATACATAAACGACACACATACGCACACATAATACACTTACAATTGTGATATCGAATAGAGAACACAGAAAACCCACTGTAGGTTTCTGACGTTCACAAAAAATGTTGGTGGATAAGAAACGTATTGCAAACAAAACTACAACGTTTGTATGCATACAGGGTGGTCCACAAAAAACTGACGACCGAAGATTTTTTTAAGTCCAATTTTTCTAGTTAGCACCCCTCCGAACCAGGGTAGGACAGAAATCAAATCTAATGAAACGGGAAGATTTCTGTCCTTTCCTGGTTCTGAGGGGTGCTAACTAGAAAAATTGGACTTGGACAATTTTGGGTCGTCAGTTTTTGTGGACCACACTGTATATGTAACACAGTTCAAACACACACAATTCTTCAGTGTTACGTTTTTCTAGGAAGTATTGTAGCTAATACGAAATCAATAACGAAACTAACTGAATATTTGTAGTGCTACAATTGTATGATTTCTTTTAATTCCTGAAAGACTAATGACTCCTACGGCCGATGCACCAAACCAAACTATTGCACACAGATAGTACTTTAAATGGATGTAAGCAAACATTTACGGCCTGCTGCCTTTAATTTTTTTATTTTGTCAAAGCTCCACAATCAGAATAAATACAAATCTAAGGGACACCAACAGTACAAGCAAATATAGTATACCTGTAAAGATATGACCCCACATTTTCTCCAATTTCACTGCATGATCTAAAAGTTTCTTGGAGCTTTTGCTACTTGATTTGGCCATTCTTCCTCGTAGCTGCTTGATAACGTGTTTGTTGTCAGCACGCATGAATAATACCAAGGGGTAAAATTGTGCATAGTTGAGACGGTCTACTGCGTTCGGTGTGATATCGATAATTGCGTGTTTACCCTGCAAATACCAAGAATGTTGAAAAGTGTTACCAGAAACTCATAATTTAAAACTGTACCTGTACTGTCCTGTAGGGCGCTTTTTGATGTAAATTTTTGAAAACGAAGATGTCTGCCTGTTTTTCTGCTTCACCGATTTCATTCAACAACAATGGAAGGTCCATACAATAACGCTTCACTATAGTCCAAAAATGAAACCTGGGTCACAGCGATGCAGGATTCACATGGTAGAGCTGTGCAACCTACCAATAATGCTTCCACATCAACAATCTCCTTTGTACTAATGCTTTCACTCTGTTGGCGTACAAACAGAGCAACGATCAGAAAGCACCAATTAAAGTTATCGTCTTCAGAAACAAGCTGTCACCTATTGGATCATAGCCACACAATCACTACTGCAATTGGGAGGATGTGCCAATATCTCTTACGTGTGTGACTTGAGCGAGTGAAGTGAGAGAATTCTGCCCAAATAACCTTTGTTTTACACAAAATGAAATAAAATATATTCAAGAATTCATTGTGAATTAACTGGAAGGCCTGTAAATGCAAATAGAGACTGTAGACTAGCCTCTCGCATGCAAGATATTTTTTGTTATAAATTTGTCCATTTCTTTCATATTCCAGAAAACGCATAGCTCTACGAACACAGAATGTTAAAGATAAAGTTAGTTTTTACTTTTCCTAAAATTACCTTTAATTATTTGCTATTTCACCTAAATTAGCCTCCTTCACTCCATTACACTAAGTTTGAACTTTGTCATACCTCTCGACTCTTTTATTGGGTGGGATTTCTCACATCGGAGATGGCGCCTTCACTCGGACGGTGACCAGTTTTCACTTTACCTTCGTAGGTTTGGTAAAGAACGGAGCCAGTGGGTAGGTTCATTTAAAGGTAAGCCATTAAGGATAAGTAAAAACAGGATTTATCTTTAAAATTCTGTTTTCAAACGTTTACCTTTAATTTACTGCTGAAGATCATCCAAAAAGCAAGGTGGGGATGAAGCCAAACTAGAGTCGAGGTAGCAGGTAAGTTCACCACCAGAACTATATTTAGTAGCAACAACCAGTCAATTCAGAGGAATTCCGTCCAGGTAAAGTGCTGCCGGCAATTACACAAGGTCCTAGGGCGGTGAGATCGTGTACATCCCCCAGGTTCCAAAAGTAATGAATGGCTAATAAACGTAGCCCTGTCGCCAGAAGCAAGCCGTTATTATATCACACATTAGAACTCCAGCTGCAAATTCCCACCAGGAAGCCAACACAGCTCTCAGATCGTGGGCCCCCAAGGCCGCCGGGATGTCGAGGCAGGTGTCGGAAGTGTCATATGCTCTTTTCAGTGCTTTCATTTGGTACGTAGACGCCTGCTTCATCAGTGGAAGGCATTGCTTCAAAATACCCGTATTTCGCAGTTCCTTCCAAGTGTTCAAAAAAAGATTGCAATGATGTTGTCAATGCCCAAACCAAAGTAAAAGGATTTGGGCCTCAGTCTCAAACTGTTTAGTTGTTATCCTAAAGCATTTGGGGCTAGTCAAATACGAGTCATGCTCCATGTATACTTCATCTATCAAAACCTCAGCTTCCTCCTAAGTAGCAAAATCGTGTGATCGGGGAACAGCAAAACAGCCAGGACAGAAGACTTTTTTTTTTTTTACCCAGCATCGTTTGGGGGAAGGTCCTCTCCCATGGGTCCTTTCCCTCATGAAGGTTCTCCCTCATGAAGTACATCACCCAAATTCAGCAGTGTTCTAAAAAGCATCCAGACCTCTGGAAGCAAGCTGGGGGGGGGGGGGGGGAAGAAACTTCCTTTTATTCACAAAGGTTATTCATCAGCTGCTCGTCAGCGTTATCCGATTGGTGTGGTGGACGTTTCTTGCAAAAGCTGGAAGAAAGGTAATGAAACACCAAACCCAATAACCCACCAGTAACCTATCAAAATGCTGTTTCTGCGAGAGTGGGGAGGGGGTTGACGCTTCCCGTAGTGAAGACTTCGCGCAGGTTCTTATTATCCAAGTCCGAGCCTTGTGATCTACCATGAAATGTCTCCCCTCCCCCCTCCCCGTAGCTTTATCGACGAAAAACTGCTATCTCCATTCACAAAAGCCCACTGTTCATGCTCTTTTTAGAGTCTGGCGATAGGTGGCTGACATTCGAAGTCCATCAACAGTCTTCCGTTCGTAGTCTCCCCTCCTCTAGAAGCAGCGCCTGGAGTTTTCTTGAGCCATCAATAGGGGCACAAGAATGAATGTCATTGTCTATTCCGTCGGATGGCGACTGTGTGCTCTTTTGCATCCTCATTGTGTTTCGAGCTACGTAGTGCTGCATGTGCATGTCAAGCGTATGGCAGCTGGGATCCTTAAAAAAGACAGTAATCGGTAGGGAGCTCTGTCTAATGGCAAGGCAACTGCGAGCTGTTGTTCCACGAAGGCCACTGGCTGCAGCATTTGTTACTTCTTACTAGCCTGGTGAGAAGCGGGAATGGTGGCTGGACTTTTTGTTTACACAAAGTCAAGGGCACGGAAATTTGGAAAATCGGTGAAGTTTGGATTAACGGAATATCTTCCAATAACTCTAAATCGGTAAGTAACGGAAACCGTTTGGAGCCGTGCTCCTATCTGGAAGACTCAAGAGCAACTGGTAGGCGGAAACGTTAGGCGTGTATTCAGGCAACTGAATAGAAGCAGTTGGCCAGGAGGCAAGCATTGTCTGGCGAGTGGTGTCGGGCGATTCCTGCTGAGGGCTCAAACTGGACGGAAATTCACCATGTGGTTACAGGCGGGCTTCCACAGCTTCTCTACAATCGATTCCAGGCTTGTTTATTTTGGATTCATATTTTTTGAGCATCGAAGAAAACAAAGAAAGGATGTTTGGAGGAGTAAATTATCAAGAATGCACAGACCTGA